>VYZW01016010.1:1701-14610 GCA_013401315.1 Balaeniceps rex
TACACAAGTATCTTGGATGAACGTAGCCCAGAGTCACCGTGAGAGATTCCTGACCCACAGCATGCAGCACTGAAGATCTTTCGTACTTAGCTTAAATTAACATAATGTCTGTAACAGTCACTGTCTCACTTACTTAACCTTTCAATTGCAATGCCATATGGAAGAGGACTGGAAAATAGTGTCAGAGTAGAACCCCTGGCCCCAAATATGTTCACCTANTGCACAACAAATTACTGCTCCAAAATCCAAAAGTGCCTAAATCAATTTTTTTTTTACCCATAGTATTCGAACTGTACAATATGACTATGTAGCAGATCATTTCAGATCACATTATATTCTATTTCCTTTCCTTGAGTGACATTATAAAAAAATACCTCAATGTTGCAATGTTGGAGGTTTTGTAAAGCCTTTTGAACAGTACTCTGTTACTTGAACAGTACTCTGTTACATACACACACATGCACATACACATACACACACACACACAAAATATAATCATAAGCATTTCCACTGTAATAGTAACCTTTCCATAGACTTTCCAACTCGTCTGGTCTTCCTTGAAGGTCGATTGGGTTTTCAAATCTGTTATCTGCTAGGTGTTTGATGGAGTGGTCCAGATAACAGAGGAGAGAGCAAAGGAAAAAGAATTTTTTGAAGATCAAAAGTGTCTGTTCATTTTGTTATCTGACCCTATCTGTTGTCATAGTAACAGGTTTCTTTTAACCTCTGCCATCAGATGATTTGTCCCTATCTGCTATGAATTCTGCTTTGACTGAGTAGCTTGTTGGTAAGGTATAAAGTGAGTACCGTGTTTTCCAGTTTCCTACTGCAATATTAAGAAGTGAAAGATAGAAGATGAATTCTATTTTCCTAATGGGTTGTTTAATATTCCCTTTTTCAGCAATATTGAACTGTCATCCTAATTTGACCAAATAGATAAAACTTCCAAAATGGTCATATAGTAGTCTCAGTTCTAGGACTGATAGGATAGAAATGAAAATCCAGGACCAAATCCCGAGAGGAACAGTGCAATTCCTGTTTAAGGCTGCAGAGCCTGAAGTTACTCATTAAATGCTTATTGCCTCCTCACAAAAACAGGAGCAGGTTGTGAATGGCTTAGTCACAAAGGGGTCCAGAAGAACCTTATCCTGTGCTGATGTGCATAATGGTGGGTCACTGTAGTAGTTCCTATTTACATGGACTATTGATTCTTGCCTCCCTTGTGTGACTTAATCATCATCCAACATATGTAAGAAGAACACAAGATTATAGAACTTGAACTGAGTCATCATACCTGGTTGTCTACCATTGCAGAAATCACAACATATTGCTCCTTTCAAAAATAGAACAAACTGATCAGCTCCACCTAAAAATCACAAGCTTTTTTTTTTCTTTTTTCCCCCTCAATTTCCTCTGTCGAAAGGCTGTTCCAGAATCTCACGGCCATCATCAACAGGCAACCCTTCACCACCTTATTTTTGTTAGGTTCTCTGCAAAGTTATGTCAGTCTCCTTTTGTAAGATGGACTCTGAAGACAAAGCAGAGATCTGTGATACTGTCCTGGTTTCAGCTGGAAATTATAACTGTATTAATCAGTATACAATTAATAATGGTTAGTGAAATATAACCATACTAAAATAGTTTAAACAACAGTATACAAATATTTTGCAAAAACATGATGGCATAGGCAGACACCACGTATAAGCATTTTATATAAGTATGTGAACAATGTGGCCATCAAAGGGGAAAAGATGTGTGTAGTTGCAGGTAAGAAGCACCCACATAACAAAAAGTTGGACGACAACAAGCACATGGGCTAGCTGAGGACAACCCCTCTTGGGAGGGGGCTAAATAGCACTAAAAATCAGGCGAAAGCAAGGAAAATTGGAGAAGAAAATGAGCCCATTTCTTTTCCAACTTCTCTCCCAAAAGAGCTCTTGAGCCTGATCACCTTCTAATTGTGCAAATTCACAGCAAATTTGTATACTCACAACTAAGGACATAAATATTAAGAATAAACAATTTTCCATATGTAGTGAAAATAACTAAAAATGTGTAAAAAATGTTAGATAAAAGTCTGTTATTATTGAAAGAATTTGTTTTGTTCTACTGTTTAAAACTGGCTTCATTTATTACTCATGCCAAAGTGATCTCTAATACACTGATATACAGATATGGATACATAGATATTCAATTGGAATAACTCTCCTTTCTTCCCATCATTATAGCAAATTTTTGCTTCAATTGACTTTATCTTTCTACAGTGCACATGACTAAAAAGTGTTTTCTGCAACTGTCTCCTCATTTAGACATATAGACATAATTTCTACAACTTTTCTCCAGCTCCTCAAAATTTCAAAGCCCTGGACTCGCTACCTATCGAGTTACTTTCCATACTCCACACCTCAAATTCTCAGTCAGTCTAAAAGGCTGAAAGTTTTGAACACTTTTTTCTCTGTAGGCTATAGTAGGGGCTAAAGAATTATCATTCTTCACCTAATAATTAGATGCATGTTTTTGATACTCCTCTGAATGGGAATAATTGTCTATAGATTCTTGCTCAGTTCTGAGAGTATGAAACTCTAAATAGGAAGAACTCATCTTTATTAAAAAACCCCCAAAACTTTAAAAGATGGCTGAGTTGGCTGCTAGACCAAATTGTAAGTTAACGGTTTACTAATGCTTGTTGAACCCAATTATTTAAATGGATCTAAACAAGCTGTACTCAAATGACGTGTCAAAACACATGGAAATGATCAATGAGCCTGCAAAAATGAGGGCTACTATTCATGGTGATGTTTTTAGTAATATGAAAACCTAGCAGATTTATCAGACTGGTTTCCTGAAGAAGTATGTTTTATTAAGTCAAGGGATCTAAGCATCTGTCTAATGTCTTTTGAAATTGCTAGCTAATTTCTAGCAGGTTTGGTGCAAGAATAGGGATTTAAAAAAATAAGAAGTTTCCACAGACTTTGAGGTGGCTGAATGGAGAAGGGCCTGCAGAAATAAAAGATGTACCATGATTTCTAATATTAGAATCAGAAGATCCACGTGGAAATGTGTTATGGAGGCATTAATCCATTAGACATGGAGCAATTCAACCACAAAACAAAAGTCACAAGAAACCAGGCTTCCTAACTTCTGTAGTTCGTATAACGGTTACAGCTGCTATTGATACTTGCAGTTGTGAAAAATTCCTGGTTTAGGAGATGATGCCTGAAGTGAAACACCCCTGGGCTGTCAGATGGCTGGGCTGTGATTGTGCTATGTGCAGCTGACTACTGAGAGGTTCCTGAGGGATGTGCAGCAGGGAGGAGGCTTGTGGATCTGCTAAGAATAATTGGCAAAAGCAAGAAATTTGTTCTGTTATGCAATATATACATGGCAAGAGAAAGAAGGTTTTTAGAACCCCAGACTGATTACTCTATGCAGAGGAGTTTCTTGAGCTAGATATGCATTTGAATGGGGCTTTCTGTCAGCAAGGGCCTTTGGTATCAAGCTAAGCTGAGAGACAACCTGTGGTCAGCTCTTCAGCGAGCACCAGCTTTCCCGAACAGAACCTTTGCCAATTAACATTTCACAAAACACTAGCTGATCAAGACTGTCAAAGTAGCTTTTTTAATCACCAGATGTGTTGACATAGGTGATTAATAATATCATTATTTTTAACTAAGAGGAGATTTATGATGAGAAATGAGTGCTTTGAGTGGGTTTACAATAGTTACTGGGAATCCACGTGGGAAACTTGTTAGAGAAGCCGTTCTTCATTTGCTAAGAATAGATTTTAAATAGTTAAGTGGTAGGCTTTCTTAAGATGTATGCACCCATGTATTCTGGGTGTCAGAAGTTAATGGGTGGATTTCAACTTGACTCCTATTAATGTTAAAAAGGATTTTACATCTGTATTTATATGATGGCTGCTGACTCAATATTAACCTGGGTGCCTGATTTTACTTTGATCATTGATCAAAATTATCATTTTGATAGTTTTGTTCCTAGAATTCTGGTGTTTCATTGAATATTTGCTATTTAGTAATGCATTCTAGCAGTACCAATATTTTCTCCTGTAGGGGAGATACCTGTAGCTTTGCAGTGGGTGCCTGTTTTGTTCCAAGAGCAGACAGATTTCAGGCTGCCTGCAAATCTTACCTGGTCTTGTGACACATGATGTCATGAGCTTTCTGGAATGACCTTGAGCTACATTATTTGCCTGACATCAGCCACATGACAACGTGACATGGGCAGCTGTGATATACAATGACAGCTGGAGTGCGTGCTCAGTCACTAACTGCTGTAGGTAGGTGTGCAGCTAGGACTGTCCTGAGAGGCAGCAGAAACCCAGATTTTCCTGTGACTTAACTAAGGCCCTGCCTCACTGCAGGGATGGAAGGTGAGATCAGGTTCTAGCATCTGTGGAGATGCTGGAAGTTTAGTGGAGAAACACTCTTTTGGATGAAGGAGAAACATCTACATCTGACTACTTGTGCCTCCAATTTTCTACCCCATCAGCATAATTATTGCTGGCAGATAAAGTTTTGATTTAGGACTATGGATCTCAATTCTGCAAATGCTTATACATGTGTTTAACTTTAAGAATGCAGATAGTTCCATTGTGGTTTATGAAAATAACCATGTGCTTGGAGTTATGCATGTGCATAAACGTCAGGATTGCTGCCTAAGGACATAATTTACCAGAAATCTGTAGGAAAAAGAAACATCTTCTACAGAGGGCAGCTATTTCTTTCAGAAATGCCTACATGGGATATTGTTTTTACAATAATTTTTAGATGAGTTACTTTCTAAAAATCCTGGTTAATGGGATTTTTGTTTGAATGTTTTATGGATATATCTTCCTTTTTTATTGAGGTATTTTCTGGAGAGAGTTTTAAAGTAGTTTTCAAAAGCTACTCAGACCCAGCTTCTTCTCTTTAAAGCAGGCACGGGTGGGCCTGGTTCCTTTAGATCTGCAAACTGGGGAATCTACAGGCAGGTCAGATCTCAGGAGAGGAGTTTGTCATATGGAAATGTTTAACGGTCCAGCTTACATTCTGTATAGTCTCTCTTTTATCTTTTCAGGGTTTGAACATGATCCTTTCAAAGCCAGATAACCCAGAAAAATCCTCACGACTGCTTTGCTCACTCCCTGATTCCTATAATCACAGTCCAGGAGGAATAGGTTACTATGACAATATCATTGCAATAGTTTTGTAAAGTGTTTTTTAATTTTTTTCAAGTCCCTCTTAATGCTAAAGTCCTTTTCTCTTATGCAAAAGGATACTTTCTGTCATTTTACTTATGCTACAATCAAGAAACAAAGGAAGTAGAAATATATTTTGCTGTATGAACAAGTATTACCTCTCAGTATTTATGTAAGCAGAGGAACTTCGTCAGAGACACCCATTTAGAAAACCTCTTCAGATACATGTTTAGCTATACGTTACTGAAATATCTTTAGACAACTTTTGTTTGTTCCCAAATGACTAATATAACATGAGGATCATGTTGTTGTGTCCCTTTGTTATACTGATAACAACATCATCAGGGACTGCAAACACTCGTCCTCTCTTCCAGTTAATTTGTGCTTTTGAAAATGTTATGCTTATTAGCAAGTGTCTTCAATAATCATGAGGTAGAAGAGAGAGATCCACCAGGCAACAAATACCAGAATTCAGGGCCAAAACTTTGATGACATCTTAGGTCTATGTCATCAAAGTTTCCTTTTCATATATTTTTGTGAATTATGGTAATGTTATAGTATGTGAAAAGTAAGACCACGGATAAATTGATGCAATTTAAGGTTTTGATTTTTGAATTTTTGTATCCTTATGTTCACAAGGTCATAGGATAATTTGTTGTAAGGTTGTAAATGTCCTCAGGAGGTCTACAGTCCAAACTCTTGATCAAAGCAGGGTAAGCTACAAGGTCAGACCAGGTTTCCCAGGGCTTTATCCACTCTGGTCTTGAAATCCTCCACAGAAGGAGACTGATCAACGTCTCTGGGCAACCTGTTGCAATGCTTGACTGTCCTCATGTCCTGAAAGCCTCATCAAATTTGCACTACTCTCTGGGACCAAGATTCTTCTCCCTATCCTCAGTTTCATCCCTAGATTTTTAGCCTGACTCTGCCTTAGTTACTGATGTGAGGGTGCAAGTCCTAATCCAGAAAAACTTTTGGGCACTGTCATGGTTTAGCTCCAGTCGGCAGCTGAGCACCACACAGCCGCTCGCTCACCCTCCTCCTCCCCGGTGGGATGGGGGAGAGAATCGGGAGGGGCAAAAGAAAACTCGCAGGTTGAGATAAAAACAGTTTAATAATTGAAATAAAATAACAATAATAATGATAGTAATAAAATTGCAATGAAAAGGAGAACGAGAGAGAGAGAGAAACAAAACCCAGGGAAAAGGAAAAAAACCAAGTGATGCTTGTTGGTTGCTCACCACCCACCGACCGATGCCCAGCCAGTCCCTGAGCAGCGATCGCTGCCCCCTGGCCAACTTCCCCCAGTTTATATACTGAGCATGACGTCATATGGTATGGAATAGCCCTTTGGTCAGTTTGGATCAACTATCTTGGCTGTGCCCCCTCCCAGTTTCTCGCGCACCTGGCAGAGCAGGGGAAGCTGAAAAAGAAAGTCCTTGACTAGTCTAAGCACTACTTGGCAACAACTAAAACATCAGTGTGTTATCAGCATTCTTCTTACACTAAATCCAAAACACAGCACTATGCTAGCTACTAGGAAGAAAAATTAACTCTCTCCCAGCTGAAACCAGGACAGGCACCAGTTCATTGAAGTAAATGAAACTTCTCTCATGCTTGAAATTATGCATTTGCTTCATGCTTTGCTGTCTCATGGTCTAATCCTGAATGGTCAAGTCACATGGTCCAGGGAACATTTTGCAGATACTGTCTACAGCGATTAATTGTTTTTAAACATTTAACTTGTGAAGGTGGCTGCATTACTAGGGTTGCTACAATTTTCTCAACCCAAGGCAAAATTCCAGGTCGAAAGGTTATGGTTATGTATTAATGTTAGATTGATATAAGGAGAGGAGAATATGTCTACCTGAAAGTAAACAAAGGACTGTGCAGAGATAACTTGCATTTCCATGTGTATTTTTGAAAATACTTTGCAAACAGTTCTTCTCCAGTAATAAATGCTGCTGAGAAGCTAGTGAAGTGCTACCCTGGCAAAACTGTATTGTTTCCAGTTCGCAAGACATGCTATTCAGAGCTCAGATGGGGACTATGTAGTATAACCCTTGTTTCTACCTTGATCGTAATCAAGTCAAAGTGACATTCTAAAGTTGGCTCATAGTGAAGACATTTTCTTTTGTATACTCATGGTTGATTAAGGGATGTATAAAATGCAATATATAAAATATAACACAATATAAGAAATGTTTGGAAACAATACAATGTGTTTTAGTTTGTATTATTAGATCAATCTTAAATGATGATAAAACCTTTTGAAAAAGGATGGTAGGATAGAGAAATGAATTTAAAGACACATGGATAGAATCAGATACAAGATCATGTTCCATTATATACTATAATATTAAGATTACAATAAAGACTGGATTCTAAAAGCGGAGAGTGTTGTAACACCTACAGAGACCTCAACATCACTGATGAAGAAGCAGACAGAAAGACGTAAAGGACTCATTCTGCCTGGTGACCAACCTTCTGCTGTTGGCAGAATTTTGTTTTTTGGGAAGACAGTCACTGGCCCTCTGAGACCATATCTTCCCATATCTTTTTCCAGGCAATAAGTACCTTATCAGGATCATTAAAAATCCTCTATCCTCTGATTTTTTTTTATCTTTTGCACTTTTTCTTTTGATTTATTTTACTGAGCAACACAGGAACTTTTGCTGTGACACCATGGCAAACTGGCACTAAGCTTGGCCAGATACCTGCTAAGGATAAAATGGAGGTGGAAACCACCATTTGTACCATGCCCAGATAACTTGTAAGGTAAGTAAGAGAGCTGGAATCTGGGTATCTGGTAGATACAGAGAGATCAAGGCATGTGGGAAAAAGGGCCGGAAACATATGGGGTGCAGAGACCACATGGGGAGTGGGAGAGCTGGCAAGACAGCTGGTCCCCAGATGATACTGAGATCAAATGACTGAGTACTTCAGCATGGCTTAAATAGCTAGGAAGTGTGGAGATAGAACTCTCCCTCATACACAAGAATGTGTGTGTATGAAGGAGCGTGTATTGCTGCTTTAATTAAGTCTCCTTCCCTGAGCATGAGTATCAGAAGGAACCCAAAGTCATTGAGATGGTTTCCCTGTAAACATCAGGATTTCCTCAACCAGCCTATAAAAACCTCTGAAATCTCCTAATCCTTTCTCCTTGGAGAAACCATGCAGTTTACAGGCTATGAACCTGTAGCTAATATTGGACTTATTCACCCCAGCAAAACAAGTTTATCTAGTGTATCTGTTGTATCACTGAAGACACGCAATGGTGTGGACTTAATTACACTCTAGTAAGCCAGTGATATTCTCAGGGACTTTGCAGAAGCTGTGCACTAATTGCTAATGCTGCTGCTACTTCATTTCTCTTGCTCTGGTTTGTGACCTGTGCCTGTGATGTTCACTGTGAATATGTTTGCTTGTATATATTTACATATACTATAATCACATCTTTATTATGTTGCAGAGGCAATAGAGAAGGTACAGTTGTGAGTACTCTGTTTCAGCCCATGGTGGCTTATAGAGTTTGTTGCTTTTAATAAAAACTGCTGTAGCTTATTTAGGCTTCAATATTGCCTAGCTCTGGTTGGTTTTCTCAAAGAAAAACTTATTCAGAAGTTCTGAAGAGAAAATCACACTCTACACGAGGCAGAAATCTCACTTTCCTCGTCTTCCTAGTGTGGTCTTTTAAAATCTGCTGTTAATATTTGTGAGCGTAAGAATAATTCCTGTACCAAATGTAGTCAGTGAAAAAGAAAAAGCAAACAGATATTGCTGATAAGGGAAAACTAGAGCTCACACAAAGTGATCAAGCTGGAGATTTGCCTCTCAAGCGTGTAATAGATGACCCTTTGTTCCCTCTTAAACTTACTATTATTAGTCAGCTAATGCTTTGTAGGCATCATAGTTGCTGGAAATGGGCATTTCAGAAAGATCTGAAATCACGTTGTAGGTTAGGTGTCCCTCTAAGCATCTACAGACTGTGAAATTAAGGCCCAGAGGGCAAGCGGCTTTCCCAAGATCACATGGCAACCTAGAGAAAACTAGAGATGGATCACAAGACATCTGGACTGCTTTGTTAGGGGCCTGTCCGCTGGCTCATGCTGTTTCCTCCAGGAAGCCTGTCTCATGCAAACCTTCGCTGGCTCTGTATCCAGGGCTATGCTGGTTAAGTGCATCCGAGCAGACCTCGTGTTTCCATGTTCCCAAGCCTACCCTTACTCCCCACAAGCCTTTCTCTCTATCCAACAAGTGAAGTCCAGTGCAAAGCTGTAATTCACACACATCCAAGTGTCAATAAAGCACTCCCAGTAACTTACCTGTGGATAGAGACTATGTGTGGAAAATTTCATCTACAAAATGGATCAGAAACATAGATATCACCAGAGAAGAAGGACCTGGAAAGAAAACATTTAGGTAAATGTAAGTATGAGAGCCTCTGCCTTACCATTACCTAACTGCTATAAAAATGCCGGTGGGGTGATGAGATCAGTCTGGCCACAGCTGTCATTGTCTTTAAAAGCCAGCCAGTAAAACATGTCTGTTTTTACCTTGCTGCATTTGCCATTAAAAAATACTTTAAATTGTACTCTTGAAGTGAGAGCAATAGGTGGAGGGGTTGTTACCTAAAGAGAAAACAGGATCTGTAATAAGATGATTATGAACAAACTGTTTTTATTCCATTATTTTTAGCCTCATCAGTGAAGGTGATTTCATGCCCTAACAATATTCATTCTAGTGTCTTCACTTTACAGTTCATAACACCCAGGTGACTAGTCTTTGCAGGAAGATTTCACATGCTATCCAGTTACAGCATATTTATTTGCCCTCTTGAAACCACGTACTCGGTTGGCGGGATTCAACTCCTGCAGGAGAAGACGTGCCTGACCAACTGACATAGACAGGGCTTAGTCTGCAGGGAGGGTTGAATTTCCTTAGCATGACAATGGCCCGGGTTTTATTGGCACAGACGGTTTGTATCAAGCATGTGAACATATGTTCCTGAGGTCTGCAGGAAGAGAAGTTACAGATCTTTTAATACCCAGCTTGGGTTTTATGTAGACTTGCTCCTCCAGCTCGGGAATGATTCACTATGGGTCTGAGTTTACCGGGGCCTACTTACTCCAGAGAACTTGTAACCTGGCTGATTATGCACTGAAGTGTTTGCCAATAGCTTCACACTCTATGGTTTAATGTTTCTGATTTACACTGAGTTTAAAATTTCAAATAAAGTGCCCTGAATGAAACCCTCTAAACTTACAAAAGAAAAAAGTGTACATGTTTTCAGTACAATATGCAGGTCCAATTACTTTCACCTGAATTCTAGTTTGATTTCAGCCCAAACAAATCTTACATTTTATGCCAAATCCAATAAAACAACTGAATATCTAAAGACAGAAATAAAAATACCTAACATTAGGTACCAGCTTTCTGGGTTAAAATAAAAGCAAAGTTCCCGAATAAGTAAACAGACTTCTCAGGATGGATGACAGTTGAAAATACAAGGAAACAGTGTGCCTGAAATCCTGCCCAGTTCAGCCCTGAAGGACACAGAGACCATCATCTGCTCAGGATCTGCAGCCTGAAACCATCTGAGTGACCAAAGTTGGGATTCATTTATCTTAACTTGGATATCTAAAAGTAGAATAAACATCTAAGTCTAAGCCAGTAATTCTGGGCTCTCCTTGTAGTTAATGGTTCCATTAACTGTTTCCATTCTGTTCCCTCAAACAGAAACCTTCAGAAGTCTATTCATCTCCTGCTAAGAGAGATATCTGGAAATAGGCCAGATAAATTGCACTCAATATGTGTTTCTTACTGTTTTCTTATTCTCTCTCTTGGAGCAAAAAACCAATTGTCACGGCTAGAACAGTGGATTCAGAAAGATTTGGCTCACGCATGATTCGGTGTACTTGTGCCAAAGGCAGGGGTTCAAAGAACAAGAGATTTTTGTGTAATAGACTTGACCCCCATGAAATGGAAGAATGATAATTTATTTCCATTTAGGTTGAGAGATAAGATGTTGCTCATGATATGAGGCTGTAATGTGTACAAAAACCTAACACCAATCAGTGAAGGACAGAAGACCAAGTCTATCATCTGATATAATCTCTCTCAGAAGATGGTTACCCCAGTTTTTGAATACTCGGATGAGATGGGCAAGGTGAAAAGAGGTGCCAAATCTATCGGTATCCCGTATGATATGTGATATGGCAAAAGTCCATCTCATTTTATCTCTATTCTGCCTTTTCACATCCTACCTTCATGAACCTTTAGATGTGGGAGTAACTTTGGGCTCATGAGAGGTCCTGACTCAGAGAAGCTGTCCTCACATATGATTTCTGACCACAGGTTTAATCTTTGCAGGGTTGAGACTTTGGGAAATTTCTTTTTTTTAAAAAAAAAAAAAGCTTAAATCCCCTACAAACTTTTGGAAGCATTCCATGACATACTGATTAAAGCTGAACAACTCTTTAAGAAGACATACAGAGATGTGTGATTGGGAGGCTTGTTAGAATGATTTTATGCAATTCAAAGGGAATACCTGCTTCTGCTGAAGAATATAAAAATTTTGCAATTGGCTTACTGGGAAGAGGATCAGAGTTTTTGTTTTATGGTAGAAATAATAAGGCCTTTAACAAATATAGGCTAATACAGCCATGTTGCCTCTTAAAGTTTCCCATTGACTTCCATCCTATTTTCTGCAATTTAGTTTTCAAAATATTACAAATAAACCTCCTGATTTTGTGTATCATTTATCAGGAACAGCCTTTGTCTTGCAATCCAAAAGCCTTCAAAAGTATATTTAGGGCTGTCATGAGAGAGTTAATAAAAGCTTGAAATTTAGAGATGTAGGAGAGAGACAGGATTTAAGCTGGCACTTGATTACTGTAGCATTTTCCTACAGATGAATGGACTCTTCTGGAGTGAGGATAAATATTCTTGAATTTTTCTAAGAGGTGTTTGAATTATTGATATTTTCCATGAAAACACAGGGCTGTGCAAGGAGGGCAAAATAGTTTACCAGTCTTGAAATAATGTGAGCTAATACAGCTTATTTCTAGTTAATTGGAAACAACAACAGCAAACCTGTTAAAATATTTCGTTGTAGAGTGGCAGTTATAAGAATATTTCTTTCCTCAGACCTTCACTACTGATGATTTGTGCTTGTGACTTAACAACATCGTTGAAAGAGAATATTTGTTTATGACACCTGCATGTCTAGGAAGTCTGGCCACTGCACACTTGCTGAAAGAGAGATTTCTCATTAAATATAGTGGATATGTTAGACACATATCCAGTAGAAAACGTTTGGGATTTAGTGCGCAGATATAACCATAAGGAGATATCTTTGTTTATATTGCTAGGTTAAGTGATTAAATAATAATTATATTAGCAAACCAAAAAAGAATGTTTTTTTTAAGAAAAATAAATAATACAATCCTTTAATACTAAAAAAATATACAAAACGTGTTTTAGTTATTCCTGAAAAAAAGAACAGAAGACAAAACCAACAAATATTGTTGCTGGACTACTATTAATATAATGTTGTAGCATTTGAAAAACTGTCAGGGTACTTTCTGTTTTGTCCCTTTTTCAAAGCATCCTAATGCCATTTTGGCAAGTTTGAGAATTCATTTGAAGGGAAAATAATAAAGTGTTTTCTTTGTATTGATTGAAGAAATATAGTGCTTATTTTTTGCTTG
>VYZW01016010.1:19305-31395 GCA_013401315.1 Balaeniceps rex
ATTCTCACACATTGTTATATAAACACTGACCTTTGAGGCAATGAGTAGTCTCTGCTCTTGCTCTATCAAAAGTTTAAGATACTCAACACTTAGGAAATCCCAGAGTTTAGCCCTAGGTTATCTAATTATGAAACATCACTGCGGCTGCTTAAGAAAATATATTGCAGCTGAAATATAGGAATGTTTCAGCCTATTATCACGGAACAGTATTTAAAAAGGCTACCTGACATTTTCAAGTGCATTTTAATATTTTAAAATCAGTTTTCTTTCACCAAATGAACTGATTTTTAAAAGCANAGAAAAGGCTCAGAGCACTTCCAGTGAAGGAAGTTAAATGACCACCACATTATGCCTCATGCAAGTTATAAGATATATTCGATAATCAATATTAGTTCTAAAGAAATAATATGATAACTGCTGAAGGAACATTTTATTTGTCTTGTGCTTAGAGGTGAAACATCTAAATCTTCATACTTGTGTTTATTATTGCAGGTTATCATTTGGTCTGTCTTTTTAGGTTGTTAGAAATTCTGAGAGAAATTAAAAGTTTCATCCAGGTTGGGGGGAAATGGAAATAGACTAAAAAAATAGGAGTCCCCTGATTGGGTTTTTAATGTGGCCATTCAGTGGCTGTTGACCTGCATTACCTGGTTTGTACTCAGACATGGCTGCAGAGGGCAAATTTTATGAAGTGTAGATTCCATTATGACTTGCTATATAGGCTTTCCTTCCATGCCTGCTCAAAAGAAGCAGCATCAAAAAGAGCTGATACACAACTGGTACTGTATGACATCATCCATCTCCCTTACCACCTAAACCCATTTGCTATTATCCTGTCAAAATAATAAAAATGAAAATCTGGCTCTCAATTAGCATAATCTTAGAAATGATAAACATTTCTCTTCCACATCAGAGAACTTCCTCTGGATGCATACAGGGCTTTTACCACATTGAGTGCTTCATAATTTAATGAAAAAGAACAACAGTAAATTTCTTCTCTTTGTTTTCTCTCTGAAGAAGCAGTTTGAAGGTAGTAATTTGTTTACCTTTTCTGTTTCAGAAACATAATTATTAATAATATTATTAATCTCAGCAATAATATGCTGCAGTTTTTGTTTCTTTGTCTCCTAATATTTTTGCGCACTACTACAATACCATTAAGGTAAAACAGTCTATATCATCTGAAGATCTGACCTATTTCAAAGAGAGGCAATTTGGCTTGAATGAAAACTCCAGGCTAAATGTAAAGGGTGTTAGGAATGCACTTTCATGCTTGCCATCCTGCTAGAAGTTTTAAAGTACACCTCATACTTTGAAAATTAGATTGTATGCATTCTGCTAGCCACCATTTTGACAGGCTTTCCAGGACTGAAATCGTAGATGAAATTGCAATTGTTGGCAATCACAGTGCTAGGATTTTTTCATTCTTTCTTAGATGAAAACTAAAAATGACTAGCATTAAGGTTCTGTGGTTTAACCATAATAAATTATATGTATTTGTGAGGTTAGAATGAAATGTTTTCTGTATTCACTTATATCAATAATAAAAAACTATATAAATTATGAATATGACAGTATAGATGTCTACACATGTTTTTACATTAGTTGTCTGTGGAAATATCCTATTATTTAGGTTTTTTTTTCTATTAGGATTGTGTGCTAACTGTGAAGACTAACGTAAAAATCATGTACATTAACTGAGTTCAGTTCTTCAAATGGAAACCTATTCTAGCATAATAAGGTGGGTGAATTAGCCTTATCTGAACTAAAATGTTCAGTGAACTGAAATTCCTCTTGTAAAGGAATGAGACTGTTGATGCCTTCTGATTTTTCTAAGGTACAGCTGTGCTTTCAGTGGCAGGAGAATTGTTTTGCAAAAAACCCCAATATTTATGACAAACATAAGAAATAGGGTCAAATCTCTAACAAACTACAGAAATGCATTAAATATTTTTTAAGTTATTCTCATCAAGTAGTTGAAGTACTTTAAGCAGGTGTTACATACAGATTATGCTTAAGGAATCTAAATAGGGATTGTAGCACATGGTAAAGATTTAGTAAATACTTTTTTAGTCCAAAATCAATGCCATCGATTGTCATTAAAGCGGCAAGCTAAAAACAATGAAGTGGTTTCTAATTTTCAGGCTCCTGCTGGAGTCTGCTCTTTCTCTTCCTTTTTCTAGTTAAGAGCATCATTAAATGGTAAGAGCAAACAGCATATTGAGAGGCCAAGTGTTTTATTAATTCATCATCAGAATTATCTCAGCACATTAATATTAATAGCCTCAAATTGGATTTCATTTAGGAGGTGAAATAAATATGCTGATAGTAAAAGCCTACATAGCCAATGAATCTTTTGAAATGGCACTTATATGGAACAATACTCAAAACAGATTTGATAAGTCATGCTGACTTCCTTTAGCATAGGGGCACCTTCCAGGTAAAATTTCATTCTGGTTTGGAACTCACTGAGATTTTAACTTCTAAAAAAGGCTTGCTTTCTCTTTTGGAAGCTTGTTGCTTAAATGACCAAGACAAATGTGGACATGTATCCCTCCCTTTATCTGACACCTTTTTTGTTCCCTTTGTTGATTGTAGTAGACAGTCACCCCTAAAATCCCTGTTTTGGTTTTCATAACAGTGTGTGACTACATATCTAAGAGTATTATTTCATGTTTACATTTGCTTTGACTCACAGCTATTGTATTTTTTTTGTCTTTTTCATTATTAAATTCTCTAGGCCCATAGAGTCATAGACTTTGTGGTTGGTTACAGGAAGAAGTACTATTCTTAAGTAAATGCTGAAGAACATGAAATGTCCCCCATTTGCAAGGATACCACATAGCCCAAGGAGGAGATAAGGGGAAGAGTAGAAATTAAGCTGTAGCTGTGCATGAACTTTATCTGTGCTAAAGGCACCATAAACACTTCCTTATCTGGTGAGTCAGCAGGGATAGCTCAGGCCTTCCCTCTCCTCTCCGCCCTACATTAAACCAGGCTCTTTCTATACCTTCTTGTTACCAATGCTAATCCGTTGGCTAATGCCAATGCTCCTATGCTAAACAGGAAAAAATGGCCACTTGGGAGGAAAATGCTCTTTTTTTAATTTTTTTTTTTTTAAATAAGATGCCACAGCTGCATTCTTACCTAATACACCCCTTTTGCAGGAATGCCAGATTCAGCCAGATTTAGATGATACAGACAACTCCACAGGCACATTCACCACTCAGTTATTTCCTGCTGTTTGTGGCTTCAAGGGCACACTTACATTTGTTGAGGACCATTATCACATGGAGATGACCCAGTCACAGTGCCATTCAGGCATTCAAGGAGCCTGCCCTGGGATCCCAAAGCAGCCAGAAAGCTTTGGGATGTTTCTTATTGCTAGCAGGGAGACACAGATTAGTTTTTTCCCCCCTCTTTTTTGCTACCAGAAATGTACAAGGAGATTACTCTTGTGGTTGTGGCTGTGGACTGAGAATTACAACATGATTTCCTGGCACTGCCACAGATTTGTTGTCTGTTCACTTAATTTGTCCATGTTTTGGATCCCAACTGACCTCACAGAAGGATTCTTTCTTTAATGCAACCACAATGAAGACGCTTTCTTTAATGTTTGTGAGGCACTTAGAGTTCCTAGTGAATGGAGCCATGCAGGGTCCTTGAAACGTTGAGATTATATAAGTTTTATGTAAGTCGTCCTTGCCACCTCAGAATATCTGGGCTCTCCCCCACCAGTGAACAAGACTTGCAGCCTACAGAGTTTTAGAAGTGATAATGAAATTGTGGATTTGAAGCATTTATCTGCCAGTCTGTGTTGGCATAAGCCTCAAACATTGTTCTCAAGCTAGCGCTCATGAAATTTATTATGAACTAAAAGAAGTTCCCAACAGCCTGCCACTATTACTGGAGAAAGAATGTACAACAGGGACTGCCATTTAGGCCACCATTTGGAAAGGCATTTAGCAGCTCTGCCTGGAGTTGACGTCCAGAATAATGAGGCTGACATTCAGAGGACCCACCCAGCAAGCAGAGGCAGAAGTGATCTAATTGTTACTGCTTTCTTTCAGACTTGCCCCCCTCTATCTTTTCCTGGCTTTTTCCCAAAATAAATTACTCTAATTGTAGAAAAAGTCTGGAACGGAGAAGAGTTATTCTGTTTAGTTTATGAACTGGTATTTTCAAGTTTCCTTAATGGCTAATATAATGGAGAAGTTATTATCAAAATATGCTTGGTTCAGAGTATATTAAAGCTCTCTTAGGACCCAGTATCTGTTACAGTTCAACCAAACCAAACACAGCATGTTCAAGTTGCTTCTTACTTTTTTGGTGGCCATTTCCCATAGCACAAGAGGGAACCATATACCCAGTAAGACTGTATTGATAGTCTTCCTTGCTGCTGGTCAGAGCAACAGCAAAACATTCATATGTTACACTAGGAAAATCAAAAGGCTCCTTTTTGTCTGTTCATCGTTCCTCTCCTGAGGTGCACAGCAAGTGTACCGGTTATTTATGAAGCCATACATATCACTGGCTACATCTTGTCCCCTCTTCTGTCACATGAGCTCTTCTGTCGTACGGCAGTTTTCTTCTCCCTTCCGTTCCTCATTTCTTCGCTGTGGTGATGCAACACCTACACAGTTAAGAGGCAAGTCCGTGATAGTGTTTACGCAAAAGCTGATACTGCTGGGAAGTTTCTCAGGGCTGCCATTTTTCATCTTTAGGCAAAAACAGGTCTATTTTTACCCCTAATGTAAAATAATACGTTTCTGTGCCTCCTTATTCTTCATGAAAAGTTGTGCATATTTTCCACATTTTTTAAAATTGAAAATTCAGTGCCTATTACCAGAGAATTTTCTGAACAATGAGAACATTAACAAGATTACAGCTTCATAAATACTAAGGAAAGTAAAACTGACTGACAGGGCAAGTGATTCTCATTCAGATAATTTAGAAGATCTTTGAGCTATGTTTGCCTGTATGAACACCTATTTAAACTGGACAGTAAAGATAGAAGTTTCCCTCTGAAACACCCAAAATTTAACACTCAAGTAGTGGCCTTCCACCTGAGATGGATGTTGAGATTTCTCTTCAAAATAAGAGTCCTTGCCTAGTTTACTGATGTTAAACAGACAGGGCTAAGCTTCTCTGCAGACAACTTTTTCTTTGGGGGACAAGACCCTGAATCTCACACATGGGTCCACATTTGGTCATATTCATTCTGGTTCTCATTGGCATGTTGGAAGTTTGATATGTTTTGGCCACCAAGCAGATATTTATGACCTAGATGTCAGTCAGGCTGGCTGCTCCAGCCTCACAGTCTGGCCTGCATTTCGGTTGAGGTTCCCAGATATGCATTGTATAGTCTACAGAGAAACTTCTCCTGTTTCAACCGTACACTCTTGGTGGCAGAACTTAGCTAAACAGGTGTACACTCTTCTGCCATAATCAAATCTCTTTCAGGCCATGCAGACTCACATTAAAAGAAAATAGGAAAACCAAACTTGATCTGAATCATACTTGGTATGACTGGATGCATTGGGTTTGCGTGGCAAGGTTTTGGTAACAGGGGGGCTACAGGGATGCCTTCTGTGAGAAGCTGCTAGAAGCTTCCCCTATGTCCAATAGAGCCAATGCCAGCTGGCTCCAAGATGGACCCACTGCTGGCCAAGGCCAAGCCAATCAGTGGTGGTGGTAGCCCCTCTGTGATAACATAGTTTAGTTAAGAAGGGGGAAAATGTTGCTGTGCATCTGCAACCGAAGAGAGGAGTGAGAATATGGGAGAGAAACAACTCTGTAGACACCAAGGTCAGTGAAGAAGGAGGGGTAGGATATGCTCCAGGTGCTGCAGCAAAGAATCCCCTGCAGCCCATGGTGAAGACCATAGTGAGGCAGGCTGTTCCCCTGCAGCCCATGGAGGTTAACGATGGAGCAGATATCCACCTGCAGCCCGTGGACGACTCCATGCCGGAGCAGGTGAATGTTCCTGAAAGAAGTTGTGATGCTGTGGGAAGCCTGCACTGGAGCAGGCTCCTGGCAGGACCTGTGGCCCCATGGAGAGAGAGAAGCCCACGCTAGAGCAGGTTTGCTGGCAGGACTTGCGACCCTGTGGGAGACCCATGCTGGAGCAGTCTGTTCCTGGTAGACTGCACCCCATGGGAAGGACCCATGCTGGCGCAGTTTATGAAGAACTGCAGCCCGTGGGAAGGACTTATGTTGGAGAAGTTTGTGGAGAACTGTCTCCCATGGGAGGGACCACATGCTGGAGCAGGGGAAGAGTGTGGGGAGTCCTTCCCCTGAGGAGGGAGAAGTAGTAGAAACAATGTGTGATGAACTGATGGCAACCCCCATTCCCTGTCTCCCTGTGCTGCTGGTGGGGAAGAGGTAGAGAAATCGGGAGTGAAGTTAAGCCTGGGAAGAAGGGAAGGGTGGGGGGAAGGTGTTATTAAGATTTAGTTTTTATTTCTCATTATCCTACTCTGATTTGATTTGTAATAAATTAAATTAATTTTTTTCCCAAGTCGAGTCTGTTTTGTTCATGACTGTAATGGGTGAGTGATCTCTCCTTGTCCTTATCTCAACCCACAAGCCTTTTGTTATATTTTCTCTCCCCTGTCCTGCTGAGGAGGGGAGTGATAGAGAGGTTTTGGTGGGCACCTGGTGCCAGCCAGGGTCAACCCACCACACTAGAAAACTGGAAAATGATTAATTGGTGTAAAGGAATTAAAAATCACAGTTTCTGTCAAATAGCTGTAAAATAGCTCTGATTAAACAGATAAACAAACACACACACACACAAAAAAGGAGTTGTATAAGGAGCTATTGTAAAAATGGATAAGTTACCTGACTCTCAAACTGCTCATTATGGAAGAACATTTCCAGTATAATTGATGAAAAAAATGAAAAATATTTTCCTTCCTCTTGATATTTTATCTTTGTCTGTTGGAACACTGCTAACTGAGCTACAAATAACTTCATTTACGTACAGCAAATGTCTATGTTAGTGTTTCAAAGAACAGTCTGTACCTGAAATTTCATTCACAACAGAGTTGGACAAGGAAAGATCAACATTGATTGAGAGACAGCACTGAAAGAGAAGGAAAAAATTGTCGTATTCTAGTACAAAAGGAAGCTGATAATAGACTGTCCAAAGGGGCTTTATGAGTGCTTAAATATTTTCATTGAAGAACTGGATGAAGGGCTGGAAGAGCTTTGCTGAATTACTCAAGATTGCTTGTGACTTAGGATAAGTCCATAAGAATGTAGCAAAGCTAGGAGAAATATTACCAGTGAACAAGACAATGTACCCTGGTCTTTGAGTTGATCCTGTTCTTAAAGGGTTTTTTAACTGAATGTACTACAATTGTTCAAGAAAAATCTCTAGATCTTAGCAGCTCAGTGAACACGTCTGTTCAGTACAGTGTCACAGCCAAATAAAACAAACAATATATTTAGGTTTTTAAAGTAAAGGATATGTAACACTTCAAACACTAGGCTTGCAAGAATATGTATGTGCACGTATGTGTATAAGCATATATATATTTATATATATATGTATAACACATGTATGCAGCTCAAATTACAAGTATATATAGTTATGAAATGTATCAATATTACCATTATTTGCTTTTATTTTGGTGACCATATGGAGTCTAGCAGATGTTTTCAAATATCATCTTTAGTCGATGTATGTTCCAGGCCTCTGCTGCATCATTCAAAAAACCACACCAGAACTTCATCTCTAATGGTTAGAAATGTTCTTTTCATTTGCTGGGAAGATATATCCATGACTAATTTTTACATTCTTTTGATCTTGTACAAGCATATTTAGTTTTGACAATCCTTGTCTTTCCATTGTGTTTATCAAGTACGTGTATTTATAGAAAATAATCATATCCTGCCCCAACTTTTGTTTCACTAGTCTCTTAAGATTTGTTCTCTAAAACCCCTTATCATCTGAGTAGGCTGGTTTTGCATTGAAATTACCATTCTAAACATAGTTAATCAGAAGTGAGCCTGATATTCTAATGACGTCTTAGTAAAGACTTGTACAATAGAATTAGTATTTCCTTCTCTTTACTTAAAATACCCCACCTGCTGCCTCCTGGCATTAAATTGTTCATGGCTATACAGCATTTAGATTGCTTTATCATCAACAATTATGTCCAGTTCCCTTTTCATTTTGTTAGTGAGACCCCAATAGGTAGTAAAGTTTCTTCTAATTTGTCCATAGAAGTTGTGATTTTGCACTTTGCCTTAGTAAGACAGTTAATAATATTCTCCTACTCTTGCTGCACAATTCTTGGTCTTTCTAAATATGAGCAATGGACTGCAACTGTGATATCTGAAAGTTTCATAAGAATACACATTGTCCTTTCATTGAGGTGGTTTGTGATTATATTAGCCCTCATTGTTAGATGGAGGATAAAGTTTTAGGCATCACTACTGGGATCTGCTGTTGCAATTTTTACACACCTAAGAAATGTACGCTCAAATTGACAAGAATAACTGATGAGGAAGAAATAGAGGTATATATAGTGACTGGCAGAGCAAAAATGAAACAATGCAAAACTCTTGTGCTGAAACATTTATACTGATGCATTCACGAAACTCAGTGAGAGGAAAGCAAGACCAAAGGAAAAGCAAAAATATTTTGATCATTTTTATGATTCTATCATGCAAAGTACAGAAAGGGATCTCTTGCACTGAGATGCAGATATAAACAAAATGTGAGAAAGATTCCATATGTTGAAAGAAGAACAAGATTTGAATCTCAGCAGAAGATGCCTATTTAGAGACTTTTACAATCCATATGACCATTGAAGGAGATGAGGAAACTGGTGATTCAGGTAGAGTCATGACATCCTATAAACATTCAGCTCAACACAGACACATAACATAAACACTTTCTGCTAGAAACAAGGTAGAAGAAATGTGTCAAGATTTATCAACAGCAAGGTGATGTGATAGCATCATCTTGTTAACTTACTTAGGAACACAATCTCTGCCACAAATAGATTAAAAACTTTTTCAAGCAGTAACAACAGTCTGATGTACCCATATTTCTTTAAGTGTTTTTATTGAAGACTCCTGTGTGATGGATTGGAAGATGAAAGTTGGAAATTCCATTATCAGTAGGAGGCAAAATTGCCACCTGGCTTCTCTTTTTTTTTTTTGGGAGGGGGAAGTGGAAGTGGAGAGGAGTGAAAGGGACATTTCTTTGTTGTTTCCTAACTGGTTTAATCTTTTATGTGTTTCTTTGCTACTGTACTAAACAATACAAACATTGGCTTTATCTTCCTCTGGAAACTTCATGCTCATTACAAGGCTAGATACTATTTGAGAGTACGAACTACATGAACACTCAGTGGCAGTATTCTGTGGTCCTGAAGCCATGTGACAAAGTGGACAGACAGGGCTCATGATAAATGGCTCCACTGGACAGGTGCTGAAACTGCAAAGTATTTTAATATTTTAGATTTTTTTTTCCTATCTGCAAAGCAAGACTGATTCATTTTAAGGTGTTCTGGAATCCAGGGTTGAGTTAACATTGCACATGAGATTGTGCTTTGTGACAACACATTCCCATTACTGAACAAGCACTAGTCTCATAAGCAGCAAGGGAAGTTCTCCAGCTTGCAGGGAGTTGAGTGCAATGACCCCTTTCTTAAACAGAAGAACAGCAGGTATCTTTCTGTTTGCTTCAGCTCTTCCTTTGTTCTTTTTTCTTAGGCAGTCGATCTGATGAACAATTTTTAAAGTAATGGAGTATGATATTAGCCAAATGGTTTACACAGTCTTTACTCAGATGCTTCTAATTATTAATCTAAACCCATAATTTTGCATTTTCATTCCATATACAACAGTAATTCTAGATACAACTGTGAAAAAAATACAGGCCATTTGAGAATAAAGGAAGATTTCTTAATGTTGTACACTGAAGGGTACATTACATTTTGGTCATGCTTCCCACTGAACTCAACCTAGAAGCAGCATCCTCAAAAGCTAGTGAACACTCAAGAATTGTCTGAAGTAAAAAAAAAAAGTAACTGACAGGTCCAGTGAAGCAGAATACTCAAAGAAGATTAATCAGCTAGAATTTGCAATAACTCAATCGTTGTACCAAATGTGATCAATGATAACAAAAGAAACATTTAGCCAAAAGGGAAATAAATATCTGTGGTCCTCGCAGGAGTCATTTATTGATTGAACTTGATTTGTCAAGGGTTTTTAGTATCTAGGACTAGAGTCAGGTTGTGAGTAGTACCAGGCTCAGTGACATAGGGGGATTATGCTACAATGCTGTATTTGTTCTTCTTTACTCTTTGATGAAACTTGTCTTTTATACACTTCATTTCACTTGCTGTCTTAACAACATTGTATACTTAGGTATCTTTGTAGAAGAGCACATATGTAGAATATACAGTCAGTTGTAACAGCTAAAGCTATTCCACGTGGATCTTCAGCATATTAATACTTATTGAAGTCTCTTAGATAGACATTCAAGGTTAAATATATTTAAGTGTTGTCCTGAATACAGACGGTTTTAGATTATTCTTTGACTGCTTTCTTATATCAGAACCCATTGTGGAGTGTCTTGTACCTGCTGTATGAAAAGCATGGAAAAGTCTGATGAAGGTTTGAATTCATTGATATGGGCTTGCTGACAAAAGAAGCCTGCTGACAAAAGAAACATGCACAACTTATCAACTATTTTTAAATTGCCAGAACTGCTCTCTAGAAAGCATATGTTCTGTTAGGACAATAGGTAGTAGATATTATTCTAGAGTAGCAAGGTGAAGTATTATCTAAAACATAAAAATATATTTCAGAGTTTTTGAGTAATCAGTATAAAAGGGTATTAGAGACAAAAGAATGTGATGTATCATTATACCCCCCAACAGCAGTAACTGGCAATCATTTGGAATGGGAAATCTCTTAGATTATAAATTATCTGTTGTCTCTACCATCAAATTACAAAGAAACTGGGGATGGGGAGATAATCCCATTTGTTTACAATATTATTCTGAAAAAGGATTGTAGAGTGCAAGAAAGATTTAACAAGGGAAGAATTGTTTTCAAAGCAGGTTCAATAAAATTTAAGATGTTGAAAATTGGGAATTGGACAGAATTTGGAACACTGAAAAGAAAAGGGAAATTAGTGGATATATAAATAATTAAAGATTCCTGTATACAAAATAAATAAGACCAGATGAGAATGTGATTCTGGATGGACTTATCCCTAGAGAGTTAAAAGTATATATTAAGGTAGCCAGAATCATCTCTGAATTTAAATAAGCCACAAATGAAAATTTTATTAAAATTCACTGCAATCATTAAGATAAAAGGAAGATAATTCAAATGTCAAAACCCTGCAGAGGAATAAAAGGAAGCAGCAAAGCTAAAGAAAATAGCCTGGTTTGTTTTCAAGCATAAATAGAGTTCAAAGAAATCTGCTTAATAGTTTCAGGAACTGTAACAATATATTGAAACTGAGCAAAAGATTTGTAATGAGTAATTTATTCAAGGTCAAGATTTGGTCATATGAAAAGGTCTGGCAATGACCCCTTAAAACTCAAGCAAAAGGAAACTCCTAGTTTTGGAAGTTTGAGCATCCAAATTCCAATTGAAAACCTGTGTTGCCAAGTAAGAGCAGAATAGGATGTCAGTACCTAGAATACTTGCTGATAACAATCCAAATAAGAAGGTGAATTTTGTTTTGTTTCAGTATATTTGTTTTTTTGATATATTTGAAACAGGAGAAAACACAACAAAAATATTTTCTTCCATAATCCTTATTAGATGTAAGTATTATCCATTTCCTCACATTCATTTCTGCCTTAGGGATCTACCTATCCACATATCCATTGATTCATCAGGGACTTTTTACAAAGCATGTAATTTTTTTCAGAATAGTGAAGTACATAGCTTTTTTGACTAGACCCAGAACGATACAGGCTATGATAAATCCTATGTCTGCCCATTGTTTCTTATTAGATAAACCATTATTTGATTTAGATTTTCTAATGGTAGTCTATAAATGAGCAAGAATACGGTCATGTAGCAGAATATATTGTCTAAACTGTTTTG
>VYZW01016012.1:5008-23811 GCA_013401315.1 Balaeniceps rex
GCTACATTCCAGAATCATGTGACTAAATTAGCTCTTCCGCCAACAATACTCTTTTCTTATGCATAAGTGTGAGAGGGAAGCCCAATTTAAAATATTTTCACCAAAGGCATTAATCTGACTTTTCCCTGCCCTGATTTGACAGATGCTTTATGAAGAGCTATTGCTGTGGTGACTAGTTAAAGGGAAGACAAATATTACTATGACGATTGGGAAGGGGATCAGAAGGGAGGAGGAGGGAAAGCATGTTATCACCTCTGTTTGCTTTCCACGCTGTTCATACCCCTCCTTTCGCTATAGGTCCTGCAGTAGTGTTCTCCTGTTGCAGAGTGGCAAGCTCTACTCAGAAGAGATAACAGCACTTGCAAGCCTCAGTCTCCAAGGGGAAGCTGCACATCGCCTGTTCCACCACTCCTTATGCAAGCAAAGCACTACCTTTTGTGCTTAACACAAAATGCACAAGGATCTCCCAAGAAATGAGATACACATATTTAGAAATGCATAAAATAAACTGAGTAAGAATGTAAAAAGCCCCTACTCATACATTCACTGGATGCTTTCAGCAAGTTGGAAGACTTACGATACTGAAGGCATGACATATGCCCACCTAAAACAGCACTGTGCCTCAGAGTTAATGGTCTGATCCAAAGCCTACTGGAATTTTTCCACTCACTCTTACAGGCTTTGGACCTATTGCTGGCAAAAATCTAATCCCCAGTATGGCCAAGACAGCCTTCAGTATCATACAAGCCTTCCCCAGACAGCCAAACACTCACAGCTGTTTCCAAGCACACTCTCCAATGTGCAAGCACTAGATTTATTCAGCACTGGAAGGGTGGAAGAGGGAATATTCATTTCGAAGGAGGGGTAGGGACCGTCACAATTTTGAGCCTAGTCAACTGAGGCTTAGGAACCTAGAGAAATACAGCCAGCCTCCAGCAGATGAATTCTAACAAAATTTCAGCAAATGGGTACATTATTCATGAAGACAAAAGCCTCTAGAGAAACAAACCCAGAGCTGATGTAAAGCAGCTATTTTAATCAATAAACCTGTAGCAGAAACCATCTGCACCAGGCCTATTTAAAACCAGCCATTTACAATTTAAAGGCCAAATAACAATCTGTGTGCAGCAATTCTGCTGGGTTTTATGACCATTCGCCTTTTTCCCTGCTTAAGCAATGTATTTCTGCAAACTTTCTAATTCAGCCTGACAATAGCTGCCTGTGACCAGGGGAGGGAAAGAGCTTTCAGATTAAACCCATTCCTTCTCATTTTGTGTGTACATCTCTTCAGAACCGAAAGTGGCATCTCTACTCGGATTTATTTATATATTCTCTGATTGTAATAGAAGAAAATTTTTAGCACATAAAGTATTTTTAAAATAAAGGTGAGGAAACCCCCTCATTCAGCACTCTGTATCAACGCCTCTGGGACTGGTGAGTCCCCTGCAGCCCCAGCTGCAGACAGTGCCTCATATCTTCCTGGCAGAAAGGCAGAACTGCTTTTTTTCCTGATCCCTCAGCATCTCCTACTTGGAAGAGTCCAGTAATACTTAAAGATAATGCTCAGCCTGGGGATCACCATTTTTTGCTATTGCGCTTGATGAAAAATAAAAGCCTAAGAATTACTGAGAGCTTCCCCACACTTCCACTTTGACCCTATACATGCCCAATTCAGAGTGACCTTGACAGGCTGGAGAAGTGGGCTAGCAGCAACCTAGCAAGTTCAACAAAGGCAAGTGCAAAGTCCTGCACCTCAGGAGGAATAAGCCCATGCAACAAGACAGGCTGGGGGCCTACCACCTGGAAAACAGCTTTGCAGAAGAGGATGCAGGGTGTTAGCGGAGCACAAGTTGAACATCGGTCAGCAGAGTTCTCTGTGACAGCACAGGCCAATGGCCTACTGGGATGTATTTGCAAGAGCACAGCCATAAGGTAGATGGAAGTGATTTTTACCCTCTACTCAGTACTTGTGAGATTTGAGAACAAGACAGACATTCACAAACTGGACTGAGTTCCACAAAGAGCCATGGAGATGGTGAGAGCATATGAGGAGAGGCTGAAGGAGCTGGGTTCATTCAGTAAGACAAGAAGGCTCAGGGAAAATCTTATTGCTGCCTTCAGCTACCTAATGGGAAGGTATAAAGAAGACACAACCAGATTCTGCTTGAAGAAAGAGGAGGAGGAGAAGCAACAGTGACAAGCTGGGACGTGAGAAATTCAGATTGGATATTAGAAAAAACTTTTTCACCATGTGGATGACCAAACAGGGGAACAGGTTGTACAGAGAGATTATTGAATCTCCAGCTTTGCAGATATTCAAAACTCATCTGGACAAGGCTCTGAACAACTTCATCTAACTGGACCTATTTTGAATGGGGGTTTGGATTAGATGACCTTCAGAGGTCCTTCCCAACCTAAATTTTTCTGCAATTCTATGAGTCTCTACAAAGCTTTCTGCTTTTACTATCCCAGCTTTCCTGTCATTCTTTTTTCTCAAATATTTCTCATAGACAATGGCCATACTGTCTCACACACGTGGGAAAATGCTGACCAGCAGTGCTCCTCGAATCTAAAAAATTCCATTCAAGCTATTTATTATTTTGCAGAAATCCATTCAGACACGTCCTGTTAATCTGTAACAACAACCTGGAGAGCCTAATTTTTTCTAATTCTACTAAAGGCAAAAATCAGTAATTTTTCTGTAACTTCCTTCTGCAGCCTCAGTCTCTACCTGCACATAAACCATTGGCTCAGGCTGTTCACAAGCAGTCCAACATACAGGAATGTAGCTTGGGGCTTTTTAGGAAAACAAGGGCAGCTCAGAGGTATTCCTTGCTGTGTCTCAGGTATATCTGTGTCCCTTGTATTGTTCCATATCTTTTCTCATTACTGTCTAACATTTTATCTCTTACCATTTTTCTGTCCACTGTAGAATGCTTTGAATGAGGGCTTGGAACACCACAATGCAGCTATACCTGAAGTTGTACTGACACCCAGAGGAGTTGCCTGGGAATTGCTGCTTAACAAAGGAATAAGAGATTTTATTGCAAAATCAGATGTAAACCCAAACATGCTTAACTTTGATTTAAAAAAAGAAGCAGAAGAAGAAGAAGAAGAAGAGAGAGACATGTTCTAACACGTTCATCTTGAAAAAGATAGTTCTACGTTGGAATCGAGGTCAAAACATGACCTAAGAAAGCTGGCTTGTTATTTCCTTGAAAAAGAAGGTATTTCCAAATGACCATCAGGATCACTGTAGGGTGATCGTGGCTTCTTTGCTGTTTGGGGTTTTTTTTCCAGTACTTGGCCTCTCTTTCTCTTATCACCACGTGACACCAAACTTTTTATTTAACCCAGAGTAAGGAATGATTTTGGTAACCGCAAAGCCATGACAGCAAGCACATCAGGTATACTCTGATTCAGAAGTCCCATCCCCGCTTGGCCCTCAGGCTAGATGGGGATGAAGCACATCAGCTGCTTGGTATCTCGAGACACCACCCAAATAATCTTAGGCCAGTCTGGGTTTCTAAACAACCTAGAAGCTCCCCTAAGTGGTGTGTTTGTTACCAGAAAGCAAACCAGTGACTCCTTATAAATAGCCTTTAGTGGTTTTGGGAGAAGAGAGACTGAAACACAGGAATCCCTCAGAAACAGATTCTTGTAATTATATTCATAAATATGTGGCCTCGTTTTCACAAGTGCTAAACACTAAGCAACCCTCACTTGCTTGCCATGTTTAAAAAAAAAAAATCACCTCAGTAAATGTGCATAACACACAGGTCCTAGGCAGAGAATAATTGCTGAGCCCTTTACACTCCTGCTATAGAGTAATGAATGGAGAATAAAACTTCTAAGGGGAGTTTCAGATATGGCTTTGTGCTGCACTTTTAGACACCTGGCACAGAAACAAGAATCTAGCAATCAGGGTTACACTGGCTCCAAGCCACCTCTGGCTCTCTGATTTCAGCTCTTGGCATAATTTAGCCAGGTCCGTCTGTCCCTGCTTGCCCATGGGCATCAACACTGCCAGGAACCTCAGCAAGGCTATGTGTTATGGCCCGGCTCCTCATGTATTTCCCTCCCATGCACACACTTCTGTGCCAGAACTGCTAAACGCTTGCTCAGTCTCAGCTACTGAGACAAAGCTGTGGGTTTTAGTGCTCCTTTCCCAGCGTAGAGGAGCAGCAGGCAAGCAGGGACAACTTTTCTCCCTCCCCATTTGAATGCTCTTAAGCTTTCAGAAGTTTCTCCTCTCACCTGAGAAATCCTTTGGCAGGCATTTTAAGAAGAGACAGCACCTTCTACACCCTGACAAATAAGTCCACAACCAAGGGACTAGGACAAGCACCCTAGGCATGGAAGGGCAAGGGCAGCTCCCTGCAGAGCGGCCATGTCAGGACGCACTGCCTGGGGAATGTGCTCCCTGTCCCTCAGCAGTTCCCAGATACCGGAGAATCTCTCCCCAGCCCAAGCACACTAAACCCAGCCCAGGTTTGCAGGTACTTTCTGTTTCAAGCAACATTTTCCAGAAGAAATAAACCTCTTTCATGCACACGTCTGCCAAGCAAAACCAGCTCACCAATATATTTTTCAAGCAGCCCTAGTGAAAAACCTCCCTTTTCATTCAAGGAGTCAAGCGAAGGCTCATGTCAAAATATTGTTCCCAGGCTCATCCAAACACTCTGAACTTCGTGGGTCTAAAATACTAAATTGCGAACCTCAGAAGATGACCTATTTTCACATGACTATGCTTTGTCTCTAGCTTTTTGTTGCATGGTATTTTGACACTTTCCGGTTTCCAGCCACAGCTGAAATCCGAACATGCAGATATCTGAAGAATTAGAGAAAGCTAACAAAGGTTTGACTTTTTTGAGTTTAACGCTGTCGACTCAGGCAAAGTAGTACTTCTGTGTGATAGTCTAGAGCAGTTACTTTACCAAACCACATTTCTATTCTCTTTGCAAGCCTGTTAAACCAGAACTTTGGAATATGAACAGGGTATCAATAAATACAGTCTGAACGCATATTATGAGATGTCCTAGTGTGAAAGCTTGGACACACTTATGTATTCCAATGTGTGTGTTACATATGTACAGGACTGTGTTTCGTACCCATGCCCTGAAGCTTATTAGTTTTGGCTTTGATAAAACAGCTTGGTACTGAGTGAGAGCACATTAAGAACCAGTTTCTTCTCCGAGCAGATGGCAGCTCCTTATGGCAGGGACAGAGCACATGGACACAGGCTTGCTATTCCTGTGCAATTCTCAAAAAAACTAGGGCCAGCATGGGGGTTTTTTTGTCTTCCTTCAACTCTTACAAATAAGTAAGAAGTACACACAAATACAGACATATATATTACCTAAAACTACAAGCTTCACTTCTTTTCCAACTTTTATTGGACTGGAAGCCTGCCATGCTGGAGGATATTCACCCTATATTTATAGCAGTGCTTAAAGCAAGCCCAGAAGAATACAGGCTGTCAATCATCCTATATTACACTAATAAACCCAGCTAGCCCCTCTTCCAGTGCCTTTAATGTCACTGCGGGCCACGGGTCTGCTATTTCCACTCCATAAAGCTGAAGAGAGGAATATTCACATTCTACAGTGGCGTTGTTGGCTTTACTCTCTCCTCTACCCTTCTCTTGCCAGGTGCAGTTACCACATGCCTGATGCTTGCAGCAAAGCAGTAGGCCCTAAAGATCAAATTATCAGATGTCATTTTCTTTTACGCAGCGAAACGGAAAACAAGGGTACGAGAAGTGACTGTCTTGATATGTTCCCCTGGCGCCTTTGGTGCAGAGCTGCTTTACTTCTCTGCAGATTCTGCTTCTCAATGCAGGGGCTAAAGTAAGCAAGCAAGGATGGAAGCAAATGGAAAAAAAGGAAAAAGAAAGAGTTGTAACAAGAAAAGAGAAAAAAGAAAGAACTCTATTATTTCTGCCTTGGCTATCAGGAAGAGAGTGGAAAGCAGATTTATAGCTGTTATGTAAACAACTTAAAGAAAACCAAGGCACCCAGCTATCTGTACTCTGTCAACATCAATTTCATTCTTTAAACACACTCCAACAAAAAAAACCTTACATTCCACTTGGAAAACTCTTTTTCATCCCCTTATCTACTGGAACTATTCAGAAAGTATTTTCAAGCTAGGTGGTAGTTGACCTTTTCAATATCCAGGTAGGTAGGTCCCTTTGTCAAGCACGTGAGTATTCTTTTGCTTGAAATCACCCCAAGGAGAAGAGGAGAGCTGAACTGCTTGCATTTCCCTTTTGCAAAGCAGGATGCCGGTCAAGAAGCAAGATCTCTCTGAAGAAGCCAATTTGTAATCTCATGGTGTGTGGGAGTGTTTTGCATGTCACTGTCTGCCAAAATAATTTGTCAGCAGGGTGAATTTCCTCAGCTGTGTATCAGGTGTTGAGATGCTACAAAAATCATTAAGAGCCTTCATTTTGAGTGCTCAGGGGCAGGTGGGTGGGAAAAGAGGAAGCTAAAATCCCACCCAGTCTACTCCAGGGAGCTACATTCTGAATAATAAAATTATTTGGTAATAAGTACTGATGAGAAAAAAAACAACCTACAGGATGCAGTACAGGATGTACTCTATTTCCGCCACATATTGAAGGGGCAGAAACACAAACCCACCTCATCAGATGTGCCTACTGTTGTTAAAACCCCTTAGCAATTCAGCACCTCAACAGCAAAGGCTGGAGATTCAACTCTGGAAGAAAACAAACACTATTTGCATTGCACTCACATACACAAATAAGGCCATACACATGCAAATCTAAACCAAATTCTGATTTCTTCCTTTTCCAATTACAGTTAACAAGAGCAGAAGCAAAAGATGATGTCTTAAAGCTCAGTATTACTGCGAAAGGGGTTGCCAGAAGGATGTTTAAGTACCAAATACTAATGACTGTTGCAGAAATTTTAATAAGTAAAACCCATGATTTTTCTACACCCCAGTTCTCTGTGGATAAGGCCAGACTTTAGCAGTAGTGACATAAAAATTCTACTAATTAACAGGGGAAGAGGCAATTAAATAAGGTTTTCTACATATTCAATCACATAAAGGCAACACCAGAAGTTGCTGGAAGTTCATGTTAAACAGTTTCCAGAAACATCCGATTCTCACTGTTTGCAAAGATCCCTCAGGTCTGGTGGGCGCAATCACCATAGAGCCATCCCCTGACATAGCAGGGACTGTATGTGGTAACCCTTTCCCTAGTCCTGCTTCCATATCTTCAGACATCAGAGCAAAATGCCAGGATCTTCCCTTGCTCAGAACCATCCCTGAGATGGTACCAACATGGCTGAAGTAACGCAAAGCCTCTTGAATCCTGAGTGGAGAACATCTGTTCTTATGTTTACCTCACCTACACAGTCTGTATGTGATACACTCAGGATATACCAAAAACATCTCATGTGGGCCAGTCTTTGAAAAGATATTTTGGTGCCAACATTCCTCTCCATCCCCGTGATTTTAGCATTGTTTTCCTCTCTAAACTGTGTTCTTTTTTTCTGCAGTTGAGGCAAGCTGTGTCTACTAATCAGACATGTCCAGGGGTCCCTTCTCCTGGCTATGACAGGGATGAACATCACTAGAACTAGAGACATTGCTTGGGGAAAGTGGACATGAGTTAAGTGACAATGTGCGAGAGGCTCAAAACTAACTTGTGAATTAAAGTTTGTCCAGGTAGAAGTCTTATTTCCAATTTCATGAGAAATCATTTGACAAATTCATATATATTCTGTACCTACAGCTATACTTGAGGTTGCTGTATAAGCAGCTCCAGAAGGAAAAAAAAGACTACTTCTAGAAAATTTGTAAAAGCTGGACTCTCAAATTAGCTTCCAAATAGTAACAGATACCAGCAGCAGTAGCTGTCCTTAAAGAAACTTTTGAAATCCCACAGGCTGCAAAGCAGCATGGGGCTCTAAACAAGACTTTTCTTTGCTGTCAATCTGGAAAGAGTATGAATTTCACTGGGAAGTATTTCTGTCTGCAGTGCTACAGTCTCCAGATTGTTCTTGTATTCAATGATTGTACCACAAAATAAAAATAACTACCCTGTTTTTGAGTAGCTCTGTACTGAACTGATTATACAGAGAAAATAAGAGATTCAAAGTATTTCTGGAAGGATTTGACTTTAAAAACATAGGGATCTCACAGAGAAAACACATTCCTTTTTGTCAGCCAAATTCCACCATTTTTAAGAGCCTTCCTATTGTTTGTGAGGCTGAAATTTTTTTCTGGATGGCAAGAAATGAAGCTTCAAGACAAGTTATTCAAGCAATGCCAAAATTGTGCTCGATTTTCATTGTTACATTGTAAGTTTTTAAGGGAATAAGAAAGGGCAGAAATCTATCTTTTCAGAACCGCAGGCACATATCTTCAAGGTAGAATTCCAAAGGAAATCAATAATTATTCCTTTTTTCCCCACTGAAAATCTCCAAAAACAATGAAGGCGGCTAAAATCTTGAAGTATATGGAGAGAATTAATATTCATAACAGGAACATAAAGTACATGAAGTTCATTATTTACCACATCTGGGCACTAGAGTGTAAAAAAATTAACAGGTGCCTTCTTTATCAAGAAAGTCTCCAGAAATGGAGGTAGGGGAAGACTTACAGCAGCAACTGAAGAAAAGATTTCCTAATGGTGGATAAATTCCACCATTCTATCTGGAGCTTCTATCTGAAATGTACACAAGATTTTAAGTATTGTGACTGCATCACACTGACAATAGTGAGAGCTTTCAAAATACAGGACCAGACCCCACACTGAGATGCATCACTTTTTCCCACTCAGTCTCACTCAGGGAACTTGCTTTCCCTCGAAACAATTTATTATCCATTCACTGTATTTTTGTTGTTGTTGTTTCTTCAAAGTACTTTCTCTATTTAACCCATTTTTACCTTTCCCTGAATAATTCTCAGTTCTCTTTACATCACTTTTCCTCTTCATTGAGTCCACATCTTTCCTTTCACTAATGTCCTCTCCTTTTTAATATCACTTTCCTAGTGAGAGGTGGAGAACTGCTTTAGGCAAACCTTTCTCATGCTCCACTTTAAGGCAGTAAGAGTGACACCTTACAAGCTATTTGTAAAATCATCTAAGACAACAGAAGAGAAAGAAAAGGGAGTGTCGAGCATAAACAGATGTTGCATTTTGTTATGCTTTAATTCTATTGTAAGGACTACACAGGAGCGTACAGTGAAGGTGAGATGGTGATTTATGCTTTCACTCAGTAAGATTTGTTTGAAACCAATCAGTACTCATGGAGCCTCATCTGGGATTTTGAACAATGGAAAGTAATTTGTACAGGTGTACAAATAGCTGGTTAAAACATATGCACTTCACTCTTGTGGCTTAATCTTATAAATGCAGCTTGAACTAAATCTGAACCAGAAAACTAATTCAGATTTTGCTATCAAAACACACCAGGGCAGACTACTCTGCCTATTTAAGACCTGATGCCTAGTTTTCCAATGCAAGAGTTTTGGGGAAACACTTGAATTCTTTGAGTGTTCAACCAACCTTCGAAATTTTAAAGGTTCACTATCACTAGGGAGCTCCTGCCTAGCATGTTCAAATCCTAAGAGTGACCTCTTTATATTTTTTTTAAACTTTCACTAGATGAGCATCCCTTCTCCTTTCTACATGCAAACTTGCATCCCTGATGCTCTTCTCACCTTGTACCACACAAAGGTTTCTCTTAAAAAAAAAAAAAAACAAACAACCTTGTAACATCTGTACTGTCATACTGATTTTCTGGGCAATGATCTGATTCTTGTGGCTGAGTTAAAACACTTGGCATTCAGCCTTTTTCTTCTTCTCTCTCACGAACTAGGTTATTATTGCCTATAAAGCAGTGCCTGGGCAGTATTACTAGCTAATTAATGTCTATTTAGTGTAAAGCGCTGCAGCCACCTTCCAGCCCCTACAGGCATTTTTTCTTCTTCTCCCTGACAGGACCAGATGGTATTCTGGCCAACCTTAGCCCATCCTTCATGAACCATGCACTTGATTCATACAATGCATCTAGCAGCTTTGGAAACACATTACCATCACAGCTGGACAGATGCTAAAGAGTGGTTGTTACTGCCCCAAATAACAGGAAAATTAATGACTTCAATTAAAAGATGTAGATTAAACCTCTACCAAGGTATAGTCACATTTTCATTTTTGTATGCTGTTGTGGTTTTTATTTTATTTAATTTTCCAGCTCTCATCGCATAACAGGCTGACAAGCACGTAACTAGGAAGAGAAATACATGGCCAACAGTGAATGCTTACAGCGGGCTGTGAGGGAATGGTGATCCCCATCTCACTACACTATTTGATCACAGGATAAATCAGGATGATGAACCCACTCATGTTCAGAGGAAGAGTCCAATTACATGTTTCAGTGGAGTCAGCCCAGAATACTCAGCTTTTTTCAAGATCAAGCACCAGTAGTCCAAGTAATTGTCTTCCCATTGGTTTTTGTATGCACCTTTCACACTAATTTGATGTTCCTATTAAGCTACGGTCTACCCCGGCTCCTGGTTACTGCATCAAGACACTGTTTCATGTCCTGCCCACTCCACACATCAGTCACACAAAGAGCCATCAGAAAGGGAGCAAAACGTGAAATACCATCAATCAAAAGCCCCCTGAAAATTAACTAACATGAAGCTTACTTGATTAAAAACAAAAGCATAAATAATTTTCTCTCAGAAAGACCCCTGCCTCGAAACCATTACATTCAAATTACTCTTTACCCCAACAGCTTGTGATCAAAAGCAATACCAAACATCAGAATTATTTTTAGATCACATATTCTCTTCTCTACTTTCATTGACTGAAGTAATTTAAAGGATCTCTCTGTTTGCATACTTTGCCTTTTTAGCTACACTTCTCACTTCTCAGAAATAATTACTTCACTTTGAAGAGGTTATATATATATGTGTGTGTACACACACACATATATATGTATATATAGCGATGCCAGAGACACTCTAAGCAGCCCGCAGCCATACTATGACCAGCTGTGGTCTAATCTGCTCCTAACATCTGAGAAAAATGACCACTGAGAAAACAGCCCTGGTGGGTCAACTGATGACACCTTCTCTCACAGCAAGTCCCCTGTCACTTGCCCTAGTGACACGCTATAGGATATTGCACTTTGAGCTGGAAGTTCTGTACAGTATTTCAGACTAGATGTAAAACACCATACACTGATGACTCTTAAAAGATCCACAAGAACTCCATGTACAGGAGGAAGTGTCCCCACTATGCTCTGCTATATTCCTTTTTGGGAATTTTGCTAAAATCCTTTCTGCAAGTTTTATTTGAAAATTAATTTTCGAAGGGACAAACCTCTGTAAAGAACCTGTGAGCTACTTCAGCTGCCAAAATATAATAGTGCTTTCTAAGTTTTTCTTTAAAGTGCCAGGTCAGAAAGGTTTTTTAGGTTGCAAAGTCAAGCACCCAGAAGCTTGGAAATGCCAGAGCTCATGTCATCTGAGCATCATACTTGAACCCTGTTGCACTCAAGCATTTTGACAACTTTTAATCACATTAATCACCTGCTACTTTCTTCTACAGGACTCTTGCCTCAGTGTTTAAGTAAAGACCTGCGTGGTATCCTTTTGTATTTTGTATACGCAGTGCACAGCCTCAAGATTTATTTATTCCACACTACCAAAACTGTGCACAGAATGTAAAATGATTACTTTTCTCCTAAGCATCTCTGACAGAGTCTCCCCATAGTATCCAAGTTTCTTGTAACCATGAAATTTAGCCTCGCTGTGCTCCTCTAAGATGAGGTTGCAATATTATCTGTATTCTGCAGCTGGGCAAATGAGAGTCAGAAGGAAGACAGGCACAAACTTTCCATTAATTCTAGTAATACAACCTGAGGCACACAGAAAGTCTATTTCTCAGTTTCCAGCCCTTCACTCTCTTTCAAAGTTTCCTCGTACTGGCCTCCCAGGAACCCATCCTACTTCACAGTGGACGTGCATAGAATGAGGAGCCCATTGTTATTGGCCATTTGTGAAAAGTCTGTTGTAAATCTGCATCATTCAGAAATTCTGTCAGGGAAATTGAGGGGAGAAGCCAGTCCTCCAGAGCAGCATTCAACTGCCTTAACTGTAATAATACCTTGCTTTCTCCACTGCAATCCCCTGCCTCATTTACTATACACCTTCCAGCTTGGCAGCAAATGAGGCAGTGTCTAAACATACTTCAGAGCTTGCCCACCAGTATAATGAATAATTTGCATCAGCCCAGAACTCCAGATTCTGCAGAGAAACAGCCACAGACCCTTTTCCCCATGGCCCTAACCTGTCTCACTCACCTCTTACCTATCTGCACCCCATGTCCTCCTCCTTTTCGTTATACCCATTCCGATTTCCCAGACATCTGTATGTCCCCTGTGCTCCTAATTGCCAGCTCCCATCCCCTAACCCTGCTCCCCAAGTTCCTGCACATGCTCCCTTTTTGATTCTACTCCTTTGCCTCTTGCAATCTCTTTTCTCTGTTCTTCCATACGCCTTTTCCTGACCCATGTCCATTTGACCATGACTGCTGCTTCCCTTTGCTCCTTGCTACTGGAGATCAGCTGGTGAGCAGCGCATGCCCCCTTCCCTCAGCCCAGTGGGCAGGTCTGCAACCCGGATTAAGCACAGAGGGGCATAACTCCTCCGTGAACATATGCAGACAGAGACTTTTGAAAGCAAAGCTCTTGAATCTGAGGTGTCTCCAAAGTGCATGAAGAGACATCAGCAGGGATGATGTCATCAGCATCAGCAAACTCAGACATCAGCAGGGCAAACTCAGGGGTACTTTTGTCATGACAGCAAAAGGCATCTCCCTGGTATTATGGTGACACTTTATTAAATGTCAAGCCTCCAAAACTTCATTCCAGTTAAGTTCATTCCACTACCAGCACTAAAGCATCTTAGGAAACAACAGCTGGATTTATTTATTTTAAAGAATGTAATTTAAAGCAGCACAATTCCCACAAATTTTGTCTTCAGAAATAACTGACTTTTTTGTTAAAGTTTTAACTAAAAGAAAAAGAATCAGTCAAAGACTGAGTCGTACCATGAAAAATTTCAGCCAAAACAATTAAAGTTTAGAGAAGCTATAAAGAAAACAATTCCTTATAGTAGGCAGTGACAGGTATACTTTACTCTGGGCAGTGCTACTGACTTTGCTTGTAATTAATAAATCTACCAAACATAGTTGTTCTAGCTAAGCAAACATTTCCAGTCACACTGATGTAAACAAAATCATTCCTCTTATCAATTAGAAGTTAGATGTTGTCACCATCTCTCTGCACTGCCTGGAAGTGTCTAAGCATCATTTTTCTCCCAGCTTTGTCAGTGCAAAATTTTGGGCCCTGCCATTCTAGTCTGTAGAAAACTGAACCTGAATTACCATCCTTCACATTGCAAAGAGCATAAAAACAAGAACTGATCCAGAATCTCTCAGTGTAATGTGAGAAAACCAGGTGAGTGTCTCCTGGCAGTGCTACCCAGATCACCCTTTCTTACCATGACACCTCCTTCTCCTGCCAACAGTTTCCAGTTTGCTGGTAAGTTTCCAGTTTGTAGCCACACGGCTACGCAGCCTCTCGTCCACACTGCATCTGCCCTGGAGCTGTACTCGGCAGGCATCTTGCAGCCCGCTGCCATACACATCCAAGACAGAAAGACAAACTGAAACAAGGACCACATGGTCACTGTTTCTAATTTTTCTATACTAAGTTTTAAAATCTGTCCATAGGGATCCAGATACAGTAGAACTAGAAACATAAAGAAGAAGTGATGTACACAGTTATACATTATGCACTTTGGGGAAAAAAACAAGCCCAAAACACTAGAATTTTTCAAAGCCAGCAACAGAGTTTAGACAGGTGCTTCCCATCTAAACTTTGGTAGTGATTATGGATCTACTGCTGGTTTTGAAAATCTAAAGCAAAAGGACCAAAAAGCTGAGAAACACTTCTAAAATAGGCAAGAAGAATAAGAGATGCTCTTACACAAATCTGAATGTGGCAAACAGGATTGCGGTGGTAGAAATCTCTTACATGGGGGAATTGTCTGCAACAAAACCACTGTTTAATCATCCTACACCAACAATGGTATCTCTGGTTCAAGATCGTGTGAAAACTATTGCCTACATCTTTGAAAATAAGCAGCAACTGTAGAGGTTTCTGCTTTGTCACACTGCATCAGATTGACCTTAAGGGTGAGTGCTTCGGTCTTTCTCATAACCAGTTGCCATGAAGGTTCCCTTAGCTTGAACTTCAGGCATCCATATTTACTTTTAGAAACTGGGATCTAGGTTTATTAAGAGTGCAGGGTGCTACAGAGAAAAAGAACAAAGGCAAGAACATATAATAATGGAGAAAGAGGAAGAAACAGAAAGGAGGAGCAAAAGAGAAGAAGCAAAAGGACTTCTGTAATTTCAGCATGTCAGCCCAAGTCATTAAGCTTAAAGGAGCCACTAGTCTGTGGTGATGGTGACGGTGCATCATCAAGCAGAGAAATGCAGAGGGCTCTTACTGCAGCATACGTGTCTGGCTGGCGTCCTTTTGTTTGTCAGGTACCTCGTAGTGTGGGGAGATCTTGCTGAGGCCACTGTCGCTCAGCATCCTCTTTCGAACTGCAGGGTTCCACCGATCTGATATTCTAGGGAGGGAAGAAGGAAGAGAAAGGCATTCACCCCTCAAAAATTACCTCACGTGCTCCACTTTGAAGCTGTCTTATGCTTATAGGTTCCCAGCATTTTTCAGCCCATAGCAAGTGAAAATAGCTTAATTCAGTATGAGTATGAGACTGTTCCTAAAAATGCACAGGAGCATTACTGGTCTACCCGGGAAGAAACAGAGACACTTCACCATCATTCTTAGTCACAAAAGGCTTCAGGGTCTTATACAGTGGTATCAGAGCCCTGACCATGCAGAGAAGGGGTTCATAACTTGATCGATACAGCTTTATGGCAGGGCAGATACAGTCAGGGGATGTGAGGAGGTTGAAAGGTGCCGAAGTCCATTAGCCCTGCTGTGTGCCCCAGGATGCCTAATGGAGTAGATGTTATTCCACCGTCCTTCTATCATTACCATGGCTGCATCTGATCCTGTCCCCAGCTCCCCACCTAAGCTCTGCCCTCCCACATCTCCTAGTCCTTCAGAAAAGGGACCAGAAGAGAGATGCCCAACTCTAATATGGCTGATGAAAGACAGATCCCAGCACCACTCACCCAGAGGCCTGCTCTACTACCAGATCAGGCATTCCTGGTGGCGTCCCCACCTGCTGTGACATTACCAGCTCTGGGTCCAGAATAAAAATCTCGTCCTGCGAAATTTCCGTCACAAAGTGCAAATGTTCCTGTTGGAGTGATACAAGGAACAAATAATGAACCTGCAGCATCACTGGTCTCTCGGAGCACCCAGCTGGCTATAGAAAAGCTGGGTGCACGTCAGGGTCTCTGAAAAGCATTCACGGGACTCTGTCTGTGTGTTTATTTAAGTGCACACACATACACACATACTAAAACCAATGCCACTGAAGTCACCAATAAATACTTTATCAATTTCAAGCCAAACGAGATTCCCAACCAGCAAGCTTCACACTCACAGCAACACTTAAAAGGCTGCTACTCAGTGACTCTACGTCATTCAGCTGAAAACTGGAGGTCTACCCAAAAAGCCGAGGTTTGTATTTCGAAATGAGGACCAACACCTAAGGTCTGCCCTCTGATGATGGCTGACAGAAACTTTCATTGTTTGGGGGTACTCTCCCAGACCTTCACTGCTTGTACATTCTGGCTTCACATCTCTATTACCAAAGCTCTCTTTCTCGGTCCCTTTTTTTTGTTACTGACACTGAAGGCTCATTGTCCTTCAAAAAACACTGAGTGTGAGTAGGCCTGTCTGTGTAGGTGAATGGGCAGGAAACTTCTCACCATTTGTGCGCTGGGACGATCACACAGTATTAGTCTTTTCCCCACAGAAACACAGGGCAAAGGAGTATGAGGGGAAGATGACCATTTGTACAGAGTCAAGTATTAAAGAAATGCAGAATAAGCCAGAGTCACATTGCCCAGTTTAACCTGTAGCAGCATTTTTCTTCACCCTTGCTTTCCAAATGTTAAAGTACAACTTCATCAAAGCATTTATATGACTGCGTGCAAAGAAGTCCCATGGTGGCTACATGCAGACACTGAACCTGGGACCTCTGAACTAAAGCCACAACTCCTTCTGCTTGAACTAAACCACCAGCCGCTTTTGCTAGGAAACAGTCATATGTTCATGCGATCCAGAAACAGCTTACACAGTTCTCAGGGGGACCAGATACAAATGACCACTGTGTGAAATCAAGTTTGCACTTAATGCTGAGCCACTAATTGGCCTGTTCTGGCTACAAATCAGAAACACCAAAAGCTGTGTAAAATTTTCAGTGTGTCTTTTAGAAAATATATTCAGATTGTCAAATCTATACCACAGGTTTGAATCCAACAGAGCTACACGCTGTTTTGGGGTTCCTTGGGGATATTTGATACAGCTCTGTTCATAATTCTCAACTTGTAACATCACCTTAATTTCCATAGCTATTCCATGTCACACACACAGGATCAAGACTTCTGGTGACTAAAAGCATCAGTGAAAGATAAACTCAAATACTCTGGTGCCACACAGATGCCCTTAGTAAGACTTGATAAGGATGACAAATGTAGAAAATTCTGATCTGTACATCAGATTGGTAGTAAAGAGAAGGGCAGATGGTCAGCAGATATAAAACTTCAGTGAAACGATGTTGAATTACATCAACTAAAAAATAACCCAGAATTTTTTCTCTACTTTTCATGAGACATCAGTAGCATTTTAGAATACACAGGAGGAATGGCAGATAATTCATGTTAAGCTGCATTTGACACAGCTTTAAAAAAAAAATCTATAGAAATGGTAACTGAATAAAGATTTACCTGAGATCTGTCAATGCGGTAAAAACGATCAGCGGAAGTTGCTGCAAGACAGAGAAACAACAGAGCCGCAGTGAAGTGAATGGTCTAAGCAGAACTGCATGGACAAGGTGGGCTGAGCTAACATCACTACCACGTAAGACAACCTCTATGTCAGTGAAGTCACAGTGGTTTCACAAGAACATAATCTGATTCATTCATTATGTCCATATTCCTATCCCATTAAATGGTGAATTTAAAGGTGAGGTTTAACAAAACAATATTCACTGGAATTATTTACTTGAAATAAATATTAAAAAAAGGTATAAAGTGGATTTCAGGCTTATAAGAAGAATTGATTACATTAAAATATGTGACAGAAAAAGCTGCATTGTTCCGACGAGAGTATAGCAAGCATATAATGAAATTGACGGGTCTAATAGGATTAATTCAAATTTTTACTCTAAAGAACAATAACATGCTTGGGAGCTCTTTGTAAATCAAATGCATGGCCACAGATATTCACCCTGCATTACCAGTATGCCCAAGGAAAATTTATGCTACTGATGAAAAACACATGAAAATAGGGGAGATTCACTAAATAAAGCCTCTAATATGAATCTTGTCACTGCCAGATAATTTATATTACTAAACCCAGAAGTATTTTATCACCTACAATGTGCTTCACCAGATGCGATTTTTTTTGCTTCTGCTTTGCATTTAGTTTGGCCAGTGAAATCAGATTCGTTCATTCTGGAGTTTTGACACAAGAGCACAGTCATGTAGCATTGTAGGTTTTGGCACTGCAAGGGAATATCAAATCCCTAAAGACAAAAACTGAATGCATCTACCCATCCAGCTTTCTCCATAAACCAAACAGATTCTCAATATGTTTTTTATCAATTTCCCTCATGAGAGACAAGGAAGAGTGATTAGAAATCACCAAGGAGAAATTGTTTTTGTTTAGAACAATAAAAATTTCAGTCTCCCCATGCTGAAGCTTTTGCAAAAGCAGATGCCATCCATTTTAGCTGCTAATTCCAGTGCTCTGGAGCCTGATGTAAAGCCCAGATAAGCCGTCTGCTTTGATAAAGTCTGGGTCAAACACAAGTGCAGCTCTCCAGGGAGTTACATGAAGTGCAGTCTTACAGGGAAAGGGAGGTACATTTCCATCACCTAAACACTATAGTACCTAAACATTATAGTACTTAAAGAGAAAACAGAGTGAAGAATGCAGCCTTACCAGCAGCAGCGTGTTGCCACAACCAACTGCACTCTGAGTCCGGGCAATGCCATGCAGTAAGTGCTGCTCGTCACAGCAGAGACACTAATAAACCAAAGCTCTCACCACCCTTAGAAGAACATGTCTCCTTGGGGTGACAAAGCTACAGCAGACATTTTGATTGCTAGATGAAGGGCCTGTTTCATTTTTCAGAGGGGAAAAGGGGGCACTCAGCTCCTTTTTTACCTGCTCAGTGTAATAAGAAGGAACAGTCACCCCTCCACAGTAATACTCTCAGATGCACTATCCCTCACACGCACACCAGAAGCAAGCAGCATGCTAGGCACAAGAGAAGGGAGACGCACTTACCATCTAGGAAGCACCATCTAGGAGAGAGCCTCTGAACAGAAAGTACTCTGGGGAAAGAGCTTTCCTGGTCCTGGATAGGGCAGCAAAATGACATAAAAAAATAACAAACTGTTTTTCCCTGAAAAGGACTATTTTCTAGTCTCTGCTTTTTTCATTTTGCTCTACTGACATTGCACAATGTGCAAACCTACATAACCCAAACCCACTGGATTTGCTTCTCACTGACATCAGGGTTTGACTGTAATATAG
>VYZW01016013.1:0-13109 GCA_013401315.1 Balaeniceps rex
GAAAGCCATCCTGCCAGTCAAACTCAGAGAAGTACCTTTCTAATCCCTCTGAATCTTAATCAGTTGATTTAAATACACCAGCCAGACTATTTCCCCAGAGAGACACAGGGCACTCTACGCTGTTCACCTAGGGTGCTGTTTCAGTTCTAAACTCTAGCTCTCTCCTAGATGAAGCCCAGGTACAACCCTGAGCGTAGGCGATTCCAAGGAGCGCTCGCTCTTTGAAAGAAGGCTTGGCTCCTTCCATCATTAAGTCTGCCAAGACTGACCCCAGCAGGCCCTGAATCCTCAAGCAACCTCCTACACTCATACAACATTTATTTCCCAGTTCATAATGTAAAAACCACTGTCTGACAAGTTGCAGCAGATATTTTTCTAAATCTTTCTTTCCTCTAGCATATTGAAAAGAAAACCATAAAAAAAAAAGTATCCAAGAGCCAGAGCCACATCCCCAAGGGAGACAAGGAACTCTGAGACAAGTGCTACATGGTGTGAATACACGCAGATGACATCAGCATGAGCTAGGCACTTAGAAGAAGCATGGACACAAATCGCTTTGCACATACTGCTGGATGCTTTTAGCAACACTGACGCATTTAAAGAATTAGAGACTGTTCCAATTCTATTTTATTTATCAAGCCAGTCCCAAAGAGCTAGAGATACAGAGCAGACCAGGACAAATTGAAGAGAATGAGGCAAGAACCAACCAAAACTTGACCAGTTCAAGTTAACCAACAGGTGCCAAGTAGGTGCCTGCTACTAGTGGAAGTTGCATCTCTGCAGTCAGATGGAACCACCATCCTCAAGTCACTGAAAAAAAACCCCAAACAAACAAAAAAAAAACCAAACAAAAAACCCAAACAAACAAAAAAACCTAAAAGAATTTTGCAAAGACCTGCAAAGTCCACTGGTAAAAATATTCTGTCTCTGTGCACTGCTCCAGAGGATGACAGCTTACTGCTGCTATCAACAGCACTGTTAGCTAGTACTGCTGAAAACATGTGACACTGAATTCAGTGCCTTAAGGGAAGCAAAGCTGATCTGAAGGAACAGAAAGAGGAAAGCAAACAGTCTTATATATATACACATATATGTGTGTATATATGTATACATACACACACACAAATGAAAGAGCCTAAAGGTCCTTGAGGCCTTTTGCAAGGCTAAAGATAGATCAGTACCCTGCCTTTTGAAGGAATTGTCCTTCAGCCTGTGAAAAGGAAAGCCCTACCAAGAAACAGCTGTGAAACATTCATCCCCAGGAAATCCACAGATGCTGGCATCTGTGATAGGGCTGCTGACAGAAGGCTCTACAGAAGTTCCACTATCTCCTACCATTATTTACTTAAAGTTACCTTTTCCCAGCCAAAAGACATCTACATGTGTTCTTCAGGGTCAGGATCACTGCTCACCTTTGAGACATTTAATGAGGATGATCCAAAAAGCTTAGTTCAGTGTTACATGCCCTTCACTGCACTGCAAGTGCCTGATGTACAGCTACTGCTCTGGCAAAAGAGGCTGTGAGATTAATGATATGAGATAGATGCATGTTCCAGGTAGTCTTCAGCCAAAAGTTGAAGTCCTCAAGAGCTTCAGCAATGCCTCTTATTTGTTTGAGGACAGAGGATGTCCTGAAAAGCCCCTCAGTGAACAAATATACAACAAAGACACTTTTTGGCAATTTGAAGAACCAGAAGACATAGACAGATGTAAATGTTCTTTTTTGATTGCTGTACACTATATGACAAGTTATTTTCATTACCTTCTCAGCGCTAAAATTAATATTCTGAAAATGTGGCACTCCAATGCTGTTAGGCATAGAAAGATCAGCCTAGTAGCAAGATCTGAAACAGGAATTGTCAAAGTAGCCATTAAAGTATTTAAGAAAACTTGTCACAGGTCACTCAAATCCAGAAGGCAACACACACAACAGCAAGATCTTTGCCCCTATTTAAATGCAAATCAAACCAAATTTGGCAGGCAGATATAAGATTGAATATCTGGGGGGTTGCAAGCAGCAACTAATGCCACAGTACTCCTGCAGGAAATTCTTCACTGAGGGGAAATCAAGAAAAGACCAGTCAGAGTATCCTCCAGTTAGCATTTCACAACTAAAGCACAAGAATGAAGACGGAAATGTGAGTTTTGGTTGAGTTTTCAGCTTGGTGTTGAAGACTTGGGGATAAAAATCTTGAACAGATGATCTCTCTGGCAAAACAGATATTTTTTTTCACCCCCAGTCTCGCTCATCTCTGTCACCTCAATCCAGTCAATCCGCAAAAACTTTTAAAATCAATCGGCAAAGTGTTCATTTTTACTACCCTATTATAGCATTGTTACCTTAAATACACTATTATCCATGGAAGACAAATTAGTATCAGTAGCAATCCCTCACAACTTTAATTTGCTCAATAATAAAACCCTTTCCCACAAAAGCCTTAAACTTATTTGATGAGAAATTGCTTTTTACATGCACTATGCTTTTACCGAGCCTATTACCAGCAAAAAGCTTATTAAATCACTTTCAACAGCCAAAAAGCAACCACAGCAGATATTTGGCCCAAATAAAACATTGTTTTTACAGGTCAGGCTTTGAACCTGGATTCATGTGCAAAGAATTTTATTTCAGTATTTCAAAGGGAATCTGGAAAGGAAAATTTAGTAATACACAGTACCCACATTTAGCAAACCATTAGAAATCAGTTCCATTTCTGGAAAGAAAGAAACCAAAAACTGTAAAGTCTAAAAGCAACTCAGTTCAGTTGGTGATAGGCACATTAGAGGGGAAAACCCCAAATCTAACAAAAACAATCTTAAAGAGAAACTGCAAGGATAGTTAATTATTTACATGGATAACAACTTGCACTGAAGTATATAGTACAAGAAATACTCCTAGCTGAAATTAGTTTGTCAGTCTTATTTATGGATAGAAACAACAACTGGAAGTTGGCATTTACCTTAAAAAGTCTGGGGAAAACATCTGCTGGCTGTCCACGAATAACAAACAAACGTGAATTCAGTTTCCGCAGATTGGCATCAAGATCCTCAAGACATTGAAGCAGGAATCTGCAAGGAATTGTAAAGAAACATTTATTTTCTGAGGCAAACCAGACAATTTTACAATAGAAAAAGGGAATTAAGAGGAACAATCCAACAAAGATTATCAGACCTTCAGTATTTGGTGTGTATTTTGGTGATGCATGCATGTTCACATCCTAACTACACTTAGCTTACAGTAGTTCAATACCATATAATATATTCAGCAATATATAATTCAGAAAACCAAACTGCACTGTCATTTAAGTTTCACCTCAACACTACTCAACTCTGGAATGGACTAAAACATACTCAAGTCTTAACTAGAACTAGAAGTATCTTGTCACTCTGAAGAAAAAAGCACACCACAAGAAAAAAAAAAAAATCAACAAGCAAACAGACAATCAGCTGTTGCCATACTGCTACTAAACTTAATCCAAGTCCTTCTTACAACACAGCAGCCTGAACTGTTACTAAAAACAGCATACCAGAGGACTACATGGTCATAACTATCCCTTTGGCCTTCATTTATAAAAATAGCCCTCTATATAACAAAGTTTCATGCATCTTGGCTGTAACCTCACCTGAATTATTTAATGAGCAAATCAGCAAACAAGGAAAAAAAAAAAGGGGGGGAGGTGTGCTGCAAATCTGCAAGTCTTCACGAGAAACAAGTAGTTGCACAAAGGGTGTTGAGACAGGTTCACATGTGCAAAGATGTATTAGTGGGTACAGTAACTAAAAAGAACTCCAATGGTGAAAGCTGTTTGGGGGAAGAAAAAAAACAAAAGGAAGGAAAGGAAAAATGAAAACTATCCCTTGCAGCCAGGCAGAGAGAGAGATGCTGGGTGTCCCCAGATGAGTGCCCTTCCCCTGGATTCCTCTTCAGTGTAGCAAGTGGCTCCTCCACAATATTCTTCCTTGTAGTAACACAGTTTTCACCAGGAACTGCTCAAACCCCCGTCAGCTGTTCTTACTTACAATGCTGTTGGCACTCACCAAAGTGCATGTTGGTCAGGCCAGCCACTGAGTCAGAGCCTGCCGGTCTTTAACCTCTGTGCACACACACTATTGGATCCCCTGCCATAAATCAAAAGCTACACCCAAAGGGGAGGAAAAAAAAGAGAGGAGATTCCCACACCACAGGCCATTATTCCTGAGAAAGCCTGCTGTAATGACACCGTGCAGGAGCAAGGCCACGAACATAACACCACAGGAGCAAACCGCCCGAGACCAACACAGGGAAAGCAGTGCCACAGAGGCCTGGAGACACTGCGCCTGCAGCTCTGGTGAAAGGCTGCAGAGCTACCAGGGAAGGGCAGGCTGCACAACTGCAAATGCCCAGAGAATTACAAAGGCAAAGGCACTGAGCAACCAGGTTTACTAAAATCAGGAGTTCATAAAACACCTAGGTTTTTAAGAGTGAATCCTAAAAAAATAACCACTTAATGAAAATGCTACACCTTCTAGGAGGGATATCTCATACATGACTGTTGTAAACCTACGCACATTTTTTACATTTTCTAGAGATTTAGCAGTATGATGCCTACCTAACACACATTGCCTCCAACTTTATATGGAAAAAAATTATAAAAATTAATATACAGAAGGCTGGCAGGAAAACCCCCTAGCTGCTACTAAATGCCAAAAATGCGTGGCTCACTGGACCTGAAAGGATAACAGAAAGCAAGCAAGTCTGAGAGGAAGCCAGTGTACAAGAATACAACTGCTTCTTGGCTGGCAACTATGCTTATATGTTTAATGACTGGAACAAGCCAAAAATGTCTAATTCTCTCACTTTGCTAAATTTCATTTTGAAAAAAACTCCAGAGTAGCAAGATCATGAAGGATATGCTGTAGCTAAAAAGAAACTTCTGTATACTCCTTTAGTTAGAAACCACACAGGAGTAATTTTAAGAATCAGATGAGAATATGCTTCTTTCTATCAGAGAGAACTTGGGCCCCACGTACTCAGGCCAAAGTCACATCCAGATGGACTCTGAAAAATACAGCTTCGTTTTATCATGTTTTTGAAACCTGGAATGACAGACCTTATCACTAATCTTATCCACCTGAATCTTGCTTTCAAAGAGCATGTGTCTTCACTTACACTTCACAAATTGCTATGAAGACAAACTCAATAGCATCCCAGATGCCTTTGGAACAGTTCAGGAAAGGTTGGGATTGTTTTGTTTGGTGGGGGTTTGTTGTTCTGTTGGTTTTTTGGTGTGTTTTAGTTTCGTTTGGTTTTGTTTGGTTGGTTTTTTAACTTAGTATCACAGAATATAGGGAAAAGCTGAAGAGAAATTGGTGACATAAAATGCTCATAAGTATTCCAAGTAAAAATCTGTCTTTCAGGAAATTGTTAGGGTTTTTTTTCCTATTTGCATCTCAGTTCCCTCTAGTTTCTCCATCTTTTTTCTTCCTACTGACCACATGTTGTGGTTTAACTCGGCAGACAGCTAACCACCACACAGCCGTTCGCTCACTCTCCCCCTCCCCAGTGGGATGGGGGAGAGAATCAGAAAAAAGTAAAATTTGTGGGTTGAGATAAAGACAGTTTAATAGGACAGAAAAGGAAGGGAAAATAATAGTAATAATAATATACAAAACAAGTGATGCACAATGCAATTGCTCACCACCCGCTGACCGATGCCCAGCCAGTTCCTGAGCAGCGATCTATGCCCCCCAGCCAACCCCCCCCAGTTTATATACTGAGCATGATGTCATATGGTATGGAATACCCCTTTGGTCAGTTCAGATCAACTGTCTTGGCTGTGCCCCCTCCCAGCTTCTTGTGCACCTGGCAGAGCATGGGAAGCTGAAAAAGTCCTTGACCAGTGTAAGCACTACTTAGCAACAACTAAAACATCAGTGTGTTATCAACATTATTCTCAAACTAAATGCAAAACACAGCACTACACCAGCTACTAGGAAGAAAATTAACTCTATCGCAGCTGAAACCAGGACACCATAACATACAACTTCTAGTCTGGACTTGGCATAAAATCCTATTCAAGAAGATTACATGCACTGACCCAGTCTCCAATTCACATCCAAGATCCCTAAACTTGCCCTTAATACTGTTTAATCTCTCTTTTGTTGGTTCTCCAAATCCCCTCTACTATCTCTCAACTATCTCTTACCACACTCCAGCATTTCAATCTCCATAAAACTCTTCCATGTATTTAACAAAAATAATGGTGTAGACTCAAATTGTTAAATATACGTAGGAAGGGAGCAGGAGAGTGGCCACAGTACACACACACGTTCCCCTATCTGAACAAAACCAGAACAAATTAAAAACAGCCAAACCGCAGCTCGAGTTGCAAGACTCACTGAAAGCACGTTGTTCAAAAATAATAGATCAAATTAAACCCTAGCGACCCTATAATATCTATAGTAACAGCAATACAAAAGACTACTGCTTTTGACTTTCAGAACACAGATTCAGTTTACAAGTGGTTACTCAGAATAAGTGTGCAGTTTATTAAGCATATTTGAATCTTTCAGTTGGACCATATGTGTTTTAACAAATGTGGTGCAAATAATCACCTATTTTGTTTTCACCAACTATATTTATGCTATACCACATCTAAAGGCATTTTCTCATTAAAGCATTAATAAAATTTGTCTAACATAAAAGCCTTTACACAGATTTATAGAATCATAGAATAGTTTGGGTTGGAAGGAACCTTTAACAGTCATCTACTCCAACCCCCCCTGCAACGAGCCTTGCTCAATTAAAAATGACCCTTCTTAAATCATTGCTTTTAGATACAACCCCTACCAAGAAACATAATAGTTGAATCAACTACTTGTCATAACTAAAGTTTTCACCTCCTCTTTTTCTCATGAGTACCTTTAAAACTTGCAGAAGTAGCGCAGCATCTTTATTGTGGTTAAATGCATGCTAATTAACATCTAGCTTTAGGTACATCCAGATACAAATTAATCTGAATTTAAGGAAGGAAAATTCTACCTTTCAGAACTTCTGCATTCATCTAACATGTTAACAGATGCTTGTGTGAATAGGCCTACACGAAAGGAAGTGTTTTAATTATGTCAACTCTCGGGGACAACTTCTAATTCCTGTACCTTCTCCAATTTTGGCATGGCATTGTAATGCATTGCATTTATCTCCTGTACTAGCAAATTAATGTTTCATGTATAACTTACACATGTATGTTGGGGAGGAGTAATAACATATCCACAACATGCACACCACCACACATGTTAAGCATACTAATAGAAAAATAATAATTCTCAGCATTCAACACACTGTCACAGTGAATTATTACAGGATCTGGAAGAGAAGAGTTTTTAGTTTTTCAAGGTATCATTTTGACTGATAACATTTGTTTGCAAGTGAAAATAGTTCTGAACTACTCTAACACCATGCAAGTGCACTTGCTGCAGCACAGGCACATGCAGGTGTTTTGCTCCGTGCAGACATTTAAACATAATTAAGAGCAGCATTCTAGGACAGACAAGGCAAAATTATCTGAGCTTTCCCTCTGAAGAGATAGGCCAAAATGCTCACAAATATCTTCCTTTCACAGTGTAACACAAATGAAAATGAATGGTAAATTAGTCTGTGAACTGAAACCAAACATGAAACCTCCATCTCATAAAAAGTAATTTCTTTTCGGTATATAAGCTCTTGAGGCAAAGTTTCTTCACAGCAGCTATGAAGTAAGAGTTACTAGGCTTGAACTCTATTATACTTTACACCCAAGTGTGGCAATTAGGAGCTATTTAAACCTCTCCCTACAGTAACAGGTCATCTTTCTGAGTCTGCAATCTAAAACAACTTTTTCCTCTCAACCTAACAGTCAATGGGAAAGCACGTTCCTTTGCACTTTGAATAAATATAAAAACTACATGACATGACTTCATTAAAAAGACACAAAAAGGATGCACAGATCTTTTTTAATCAGATTAGAGCATCATCCCAGTTTCTGCATTTGGTCTTCAACCTCCCTTGGGCAAACCAGAGGAAGGAAAAGTTCACCATTAATTTCACAGTAGCAAACTGTATGAGGTAAATGCATGACTGAGGTGAAGAAGGGAGGCAGAAAAGACTTATTTATTGTAACACAGGGAAGATGCCAATGCAAAGCATACCTGTCTTCAAGCAACATTCTTAGAGGGTGTGAGAAAATAACGGAAGATTGGCAAGGAGGATTGTAAATACCCTCAAGTGACTTGCAGCTGGGGTGTAGAACACCACATATATATCATACTAATCATTGTTTAGTCTTGTGTGCTTGACAAGTAGAACATCTGTGCTTAGATAACATAGGCCTGTGATAGACTCAGAGGCACCCTATCTAACATGCTTGAGATTCCTGCCCTGCTGCGGGAAAGATCAAAGCACAGTGGTAAATTACACCTGCGTGAATCCCTGATATACAGGTGAAAACCGCAGGGTCGGCGATCCTCTAGCAAGGACTGAGCTCCACGGTGCCTGTGTTCCCACTTGCGTGCCTCTGCCCGGCTGCTGCTTCGGGGATCCCCCAGTTCGAGAGGTAATGAAAATAAATTTACTCTTTGCATTTCATCCGTCGTTTTGTGGTTGTTCCTGCGTCCTGCCTATGTTGGCTCACAGAGAGAGCATTACACATATTTTGCTCAGGGTCATCTAATTATGATATTCAGAATTTTCTTGAAAGCTTCTGAAGACCATGCTCTTTAAAAGACATGCACATAAAGTCTTAGCTGTTTACTCCAAGAAACTTCACAATCTTCCCTGCTGCCAATCATGCAAACTCTGCTTGGGGTCTGAAATCTAAACTAAACATTCTGCCCGCCCCCCGCCCCATCTTAAGAGTGACTGCCAGAAACTGGTTCACATAATATAAATTATAATTTTAGCTATGATGCAGCTGAAGTTAACCGGTACCATCAAGGCAGAAATTCACAAAGTTAAATAAGTAATTGTTAACACAGTTAACCATTAACAAAATAAACAAAACTGAGCACTATGTCATGCAGCCTTCCTGGCTCTGCACTATTAACATGACTAAAGACTTTCTCCAGGGAAGAAGTCAGGAGCAGTCTGTTAAAAAGGCATCATTTTTATTTAGGAGGAAACTTGCAAGAAGGATACTTACAGACACACTGTTTAAGGCTACCCTTAAGTCTTGTTTGGGGTTATTTTTAGGAGTAATAAACACCCAGAAACCATAATCACATAGAACCATCCTTGCCAGTATGAAATAAGGACAGTTGCTACGAATTGAGAGGACTTAAAATGCAATGACTTCTCTTTCAGGTGTTATTCGCATCTGAAAATGGTGGCACTAAGCCATTAAGAGTCAAGAAACTTCAGTTTCAATTTTTTTCTGAACTGATCCAAATTCCAGATCTAACTGTTAGGCAAGGCAGGAGTGTTAGACTGCACAGCCAGTACCACATAAAAGAAAGGAATCTAGTCAGGCTTCCTTATTCTGAGGAAGAAGTTTAAAAAGTTGAGTGAAAAAGAACAGTACTAGAACTTTTTTCATTCCTAAGTTTAATTAACATTTTTACCTATGACTGGTCAACTTCCAGCAATCCATCCAAACTTCTGTTTAACCAACGTTTTTAAATACCTTCTATCTACTCACTAGTCCTCATGCCAAGCCACTGATTACAATCTCTCCAGTGAAAGAAAAGCACTGTCAAACAAGACACTATGTCATTATGGATATTTGATCGCCACCCAGACTTTGTCTATCAGAATTATCTTAAGCAGCCTAATGTCTGCTAGTTTTATTTTCCCATTCAATTTTTCTTCAACATTGCTATCAGATATTCATCTTTCAGAGTTTAGTAGAGCTGGATTTAACAAAAAGAAAGAATATTACATACTGTATAACATCAACCACATTTTTTTATTTGAAAGAGTATAGTTTACAGCATTAGACCCTGACTGTATTAATAAGTTATGCAACATTTATTTCTCTTCATGGGAGGAGGGAGAGAGAGATCCTTTCTTTCATATGTATCCGCTATTTTGCCATATGTTCAGTTATTCATTATGAAAGTCCAGTATCATTTAGGTAAATATGTTCCTCATACTAGCTTCTCCAGGAATCATAAGGCGGATTTCATCTAATACTGAAACAGAGTAAGAGACACAGAGAAGTATCTCAAAGTTGCTATAGCTATATACAAATATTTAATATTTTATCAGTGTATTTTCCTGTTTGATTGCCAACCAATGCATCTTAGTGCGAGCAGTATATTCTTATGAAACTATAAGAAGATTAAGCTCAGACAGGATTTAAGTGTTATGTACACTCCACAGCATCCTTTGGCAGCAAGCCATAGTAATATTTTCCTATTACCAAATCAAGGTCACAGAGGCATGCCTTATTATATTACATTGTTTCAGCAAATACCCCATACAACTTCCACATCCTAAAAAGGTATACAATAATAAATTTCATTGAGGTATTGTCCTTTAAGCTTATATACAAGAGCAGGAAAAAGTTCACATTATTCAACTCTAGATACTAAGTGAAGCGGCTGTGGGAGCTAACTAATCTCCCGCAGGGTTGCTCTATAGCCAGTGGAGAAAAAACAGCTCCTTTAGAGTGCAATTCAGGACTTCAGCATCTTTCATAACTTAGTAAGAGCTGATCCACATGCAAAAAACAAAACCAAACACAGACCATGAAGTGCGGCACTTAGCTTTTTTCCTCTAATATTTACTACTGTTACAATCTTCAAGCCAAAGCAGAGCTGTGATGGAGGAAGCAAGCAAGATACACCCAAGCCCATGTACGGCTGAAATATTCGTAATTGCTGTAAAAGAGGGTCTTAAAAAGCAAATTCAACTCTTTGAAAAAGCATGAGAGAAAGGCTTTCGAACAATAATTGAGAGAAAGCAATGCTTAAAGTTTAATCTCTCCAAGCTGAGTCCTTTTGGGTGCCTCTTCTTTGAAGCTAAGAATTAAAGACTGTCTCACATATGGAACGGGGCTAGAATACCAAGTACAGCAAGCACTACTGCTCTACTAAGAACAACAAAATCATTTCAATCTAACCTAGCTTACATTGGACACAAAGCTAGCATTTCCTTATACATATCATTCCTCATTAATTTCTTTCCAACTGAACTACCTTTTCAAGGTTAGCATTCCCCAAAGGAAGGAAACACACAATTTTTTCCTATTCAAAAGACATTCATAATCTCCCAAACAGCAATCTGTATTTGGCTCCTATTTTGTCAACCATACGTCACAGCAAATACTGTATTCAGCTTCTGTCAAGATCTGGATCTCAACTTCACATTCAAAGGGCACCTGTTATTCATCTGAACTATTCCCATATAGCTAGCAACAAACATCTCAAATTACTTGCTTGTTACAAAGGTCAGCCTTCTGGTGATATGAGACTTAACAGGCTCACAGCTTCTTAAATCTCTCTCCCAGTGTCTTCCATTCTTTAATGTATATATTCTGTGTTTATTTTCTCTAATCCTCTAATTCCAATCTGATAAATCAAAGTCCTTATTATTTGACTTTAATTCCTTATGCCTACTCTTTCCAGAGAGAAACTAGTTGGATCCATAAAGGAAAACTCAAGAGCAAACAGATGTATTTTCAGTGGGGACAGCTGAGGAAATAGGACCTAGAAGCAAATTATAAAACTAAGTTACTTCAGAGTACAGACATGCTCATATTTAAATAAATTTAAACCTCCTTATTCTCATGCACCCAAGTTCTCTCATTTAAATGAGCTACTCATAAGGCTTGATGTAATTAAACCAGATCTGGCCTGCTTTTTCTTCCTGCCACTGAATAAAATAGTTCAGCCATGTTATTTTCAGCAATCTAACCTGTCCATGAGAAAGTAACAGGTATGGCTCATTTCAAAAGAGCAAGCGTGATAAGAGCACTATAACAAGATACAGTCTTGCAATCTGATTCTGAAGGACCAATTTTATACTGCACCTCATTTACTTTAACAAAACCCTTTTACTTTCCTCACATTAAAGTGACCTTTTCAAGGTTCAAACTGTGCAAAATCTTCTTAGCAGTAATTATAAGTTTCCCAGAAATGAAACACTGTGTAAAATGAACACATTTCTCAACTACACTGTATAAATTGCAAGTCCTTAAGGTATAATTCCATCATCTCTGGCCTCCCATGTTGAAAAAAATCTATTCAACTAATAGAAGAGAATTATGGATAGAGCTGAAATCTACTAGCGAGCACAGAAATTGGTAAAAAGTTTGGAAAACAGGAAAAAAAACCCTGAAGCTATTCCTGAAAATCTTAATTAAAACTGACTGCATTTTGTCTCCGTGGTGCTTGCCTTATGGTGGTCAGACATTCAGCATTATCTTAACTTCCTACTGCTACTCTTATAAGCCAAGAAGGCCAAAATTTTCTGAACTGGTCTTTCAAAACTGAAATTAGTCATTTATATCTGAACACAAGGTAAACATGAACAAAATGTGTTCAGGTTTTTGAGTAATAATCATGCCAAAAGAATCAACATTTTTTAAAAAAAACATAAAAAAACCCAAATAACTGAAACACAGCTTTGTTTATTAAGCTGCGTAAGTCCAGAAAAATTCCATTTTGTCCCAAACTTTCTTAGTGTACAAGTACACTAATGGAGGTAATGGTTCAATTCATGCTGCAGAGGCCTTCTATCTCGAAGTCTAGATGCGTGGAGCTCAGTAATGTAAGCCCTGGTAAACAAAACTGAAATACGGCTCAAGACATAATAGATGAAAAAATTCAAATAACCTCTAGATAAACATGCTATCTTCATCTGCCGCAACCGCAGCAGTTCACTGCAGTATCGAAGGTCAGGACCAACAGAAAGTACCTCACTTGAAGTAACTAAATTAATCTTGAAAAGTTACGTAGTACAGTTAAGTAGAACATTCTGATAACTAAAAAGTGATATTTAATCATCTCTGCAGAAGTGACAGTAGTTTAGATTAATTATTTTATGAAGAATGAGACCNCTTTGTTGGAGACAAAGCAGTTAAAATAACAGCAGTTGAAGATCAAGACAAACTGTTAATATTCCAGAAAAGAGATACTCCTAAGAAAGATGATGATTT
>VYZW01016013.1:32012-47143 GCA_013401315.1 Balaeniceps rex
GCCGCCGCCGCCTGTGGGCCCGGCCCGGCCCGGCTCGGCCGATCTCGTCCCATCGCACCCCATCCCGCGGGGCAGAGGCGAAGGCGCTTGTTACATAGTAACGTATTATGTACCTACGCGTGTGCGTGGGGAGCCCGGCCCCCACTGGGTGCCGGTCTGTGCGCGGCCCCCCCCCCGGCCCGGCCTCCTGCCCGAGGAGGGAGGGCGTCTCCCCTCCAGTGTTAGGTTAAGACGCGTGCTGTCGCTTACGAAACGCACAGTGTTGGTTTTTTTTTTTTTTCTTGCCGCTGCCCGCTGCAGTCCTGAGGGGATGTGAAACAAGCTGCGATGGAACGGCCGAGCAAGAGGCTGAGCTGGCTGGGCCGCGCAGCCTTCTGCTGCGGGAGCTGCTGAAAGAAAATGCGTTTTCAAGCGAGTACTGAGCAGCAGGATGAGTTAAAATGGTCTCTCTAGCGTTGTTAGTACAAGTAAATGGTGTATATCTAACGTCTTCTAATTACAGAGCTCAAAACAACGTCTGCGTGCTGCCGGCACAGCAGGTATAGGGGAACTAGCCACTACACATGGCTAACTACTGAATGAGGCCTCATGCTGATAGGACTCAGTAGAGCAATTTCAAGTCCTAAGAGGGCAGCTCCAGACACAGATCTGAAAAGAAACCTCCACCTGTGAATTGCAACTCAAATCTACAGCTTCCAGAGTGTTTGTAGACAAGTGGGTAGCAACAGCAAGAGGGGTTTCATTAGAAGTAACGGCTCTCAGGTAAAAGGCAGAGGACTGACAGCAGCAGTGCTGACCTTTCCTGACTTCCAGAATTCCAGAGCAGGACAGTACTCTTTAAGAATTGTAGTTGCTCGTTCTACTAAAATATTTTTTTTCTGCTAAGATACACAGAAAGTAAAAGTAAAGTCAACAAAGGGAGACATGCATCACGTGTTTCCCTTCATGCTTTTCTTTCCTCACATTGAATGACTTAATAAAATGTCATTAATGATCAAGGCATGCTAACAGCAAAGGCCCCAGCCATGATTAATATCCCTTTCTCTTTGGTTTTATACAAAACTTATTTCTAAAAAGCATGGAGGCCGAACTGTTCTTAAGCACTGACTTTAACAATAGCATAAATTACTATGAGTTTTTCAATTATTACTTCGTCGTATGTGGAACATCATATTCCACAGCTCATCATTCTGGTCTTCTCAATACATTCTTCCTTGCTTGATTTTTTTGTTTTTATTCTTAAGAAATGCCAAATGGTTGGTGAATAATTTTCAAAGAAATAAAATAGAAAAAGAAATCTCGGTAGTTAATGACGACTTTCCATCAAACTCCTTTTAATTCTGTAATTTTTGAGCACACTGAAGAAGATAGATTCTTTATTTTCAAGGAAAGTCACCTCACAATATAGTTTCTATTTCAAACTTTGAAACTGCTTTTTCGTACTCCTTATGTTCCCTGCTAGCTCTTTACAAGGCTGCAACACTGAAGATGGCCCTGAATAGGGTCTGGCACCAACTGATCTGCCTTCTTGGGAATATTGAGGTGAAGCAACCCTCCCTCACTAGACCTTACGGTTTCATAACCAAATCGCAACCATGAAAACCATCAGTCTATAAGCTGTTTGTCGCTACAGACTAAATAATAACTGTAGTATATCATTAGCATATTACTATGTCAAAACACCATTCGGCTCTAGCCATACCTTGCATGCTAGGTGGTTTGTTCTTGATTTAGAAGTGGAAGGAAGGTGAAGAATATATTAACTAAAAAGTCAGATCTCAAGGGAAGAGTCTCTCCAAGTCAGTAGAAAAAGAAAATAGAATCACAGTTAATCAAGGAACTCGTACAAGTAAACCTCACTACTGTGTTCTCTTGTGGATAACTTTTTTAAAAAATATTATCGCTGATTTAGCTAATTTAGCCCAGATCACAAAAATCAAGAGTGGCGAGGAGTTAGAAGGGGAAAAAAGATAACACAAAGGCATGAAATGACAAAAACATAAAGGGGCAAGTATACAATACATTGTGAATTACAAATTAGAAGCATTTTTTAGATAACATGTTTTTAACATCATTGTATGTCATTTATATTCACAAACATCGTTAGCTGTTCTTGAAACAGCAGTTATATAGGAGACCCAGCCTGAACTGGATTCATAGAGCACAATTTCTTTCTACAGCAGTTCTCTTCTTCATTAGATCTTTTTCACAGGTCTAATACAGACTATTGAAAATGCAGCTGACAAAAGAAGTGTTCCCAGAGAGAATGGTACTGATTTTCGCTCTCTGAAGGATGTGATTGTGCAGACCCAGAGTTAGTTTCAAAAATCCTAAGACGCCTGGAAGAGTCTTTCTAGTCTAGAAATCATTTATGTGTCTCTGCTGATTTGTTACTCTAAGTTTAGAAGAGAAATCAAGTAGATACAGCTGAAAAAAATAAGGTGGAGGAAGATGATTCTCACCATCCCAGCTCATTTAACTTCTGAAACACCACCAGCAAAATGCTGTGAATCCAGTGACTACGTGTGTGAATTTTATTCTTTTATTCTGTAATAAGTGCAATAATCATATGAAAGAAAATATACTGATGTAAGCCAAGTGTCCCAGCATCACATCAGTGTTGTCTCTCATCCAAATTTGATCCTGAAGAGATTTTTCAGGGGGCTGCTTTCCAAAAGTCACAGCATCTTGGCAGAGATCAACATCAGCATTTGGTATTGAGAGCAGTAGGGCTTTGATTCCTGGGTGGTGCCTGCGGTGACTGCTGCTGTGCAGGGTACAAGGCCTCACTAGCACCGTTATTTCAACTTCAGTTCTGGATAAATACAAGAAACAACCGTTTCCCTTACGAGTCAGTAGGATCATCTGCTTCCCATCAGCACACAGGCACTCAAGTAGCCTAATTTTAATTTTAACGTTCATTTCTTTGCTGTAGTAATACTTTGAAATGATCGATTTTTAAAATTATTTTGATTTTTTTTTTATTTACTACACTAATTCTCTCTTGAAAGCTGTTTAAATCCAACCACCTTTAACTATTTCTAATCATAACGAAGTCTGTTCTGACAAGTGGAAGAACCTCAGGTGGTTTTGCATCACGAGGCGGCCGTGCGAGCCCATTTACCACACCGATTAAGAACAGAGCGCACCACGGCGTGAACTACAGCACACTCGATTCGCATCTGTAGGACGGCGAAGTCCTTGTTTACTGCGAACTGGGATTTAATAACCGTGCTTTGCTGCCCCCCGCCCCTCCCCGCCGCGGCCGCCACATGGTACATTCTCCCTCCGCCTCCTCCTCCCCNGAAGCCGTGGCGCGGCCCTCAGCCGGGGCGCCGCCCTCAGCCGGGGCGCCGCCCTCAGCCGGGGCGCCGCCGTTAGCGGGCCGGCTGACGTTACGTCTGGCCTCCCGTGCTTTGACGACAGATGCGGCCGTGTCGTAACGATGACGAGGGCCTGAAGATAAGCGGGGCGAGATGTAGAAGGAGAAGCTGCATGTTTTTTTAAATGATGCGTGGTTGGGAAGGAAACCCTTGGGCGCGAGTCCTGGTTGTAGGCAGGTGGCTTCGGGAGTGATGGCAGAAACCAGCTGCGGTAGCGAGGGTCGGGGCTGGGTGGGGAGAGCCCGGCCGGGCCTCCCACCTTCAGCTCCCGTGCTGGCTGCAGGAGACCATCCTCCTCCTGCCCCTCCACCCCGAAGCGGACTCCAAAGGGAGAGAAAGGGGGTGTGCGGATAGGGACGGTCCAGGTGCACGCAGCCAGGCTGTGATCGCTTGCTAGCTTTCCATTTTCTCTGTACGAAAAACACCACTTGATGATCTTTGGCTTAAATAGTGCTTTGCTTCCTTAAGCTTTTTTTGAACGTGTTTCCTTTCCTAGACAGAAGGAAAAGCCTTTTCCCCGTGAGGATGGTCAAGCAGAACAAGTAGCCCAGGGGGGCTGAGCGGGCGCCATCCGTGGAGGTTTGCAAGACCTGACTGGACAAAGCAGCCTGGTCTTTTCCCATAGCTGACCCTGCTTTGGGCTCTCGAGGTCCCTTCCAACCTGGATTATCCTAGAATCCTCTATAGTTTTTTCTAGAAAGCTTTATGTTGGTCTAGTGTATTTTTGTAATCCTTTACCTCATTTCCACTAGCGCTGCAGAAGCAGAGATTCATTTTTTTGTCTGTTAAGTGCAAGAGTGTGAATGCTTACTCTACTATGCATTAATCTACAAAACCGCTACCTATTACTGCTCCACATTTCTTCACGAGCTATTCAAATCCTATCTACACTGCTCTCTTCTAGGTTAGATACCTACTCTTCCTTGTTAATTCAAAGTTCAATCTAAGCACTTAGTAGTTTCATTTAATTCTCTACAGCCTACTAAAACCCAGCTACAGTTTGCTGTAATGAGAATGGTAGTGACCAGCATACAGTAGTAGTCATACTGTTGCTCTCTCTAGTGAAAGATTTTGTGAAAATTACAACATGAGCAAGAGGTTGGTTTGCTAATTTTCAAAAAATGAGATTCGAGTCTCAAAATACACATGGGATGAATCAGCCAGTTGATCCTAGTATCCATTTCCTATAGAAGATATACATAGCAGTCTCATTAAATAATGAAACGTACAACACCCTTTTACTCTGTAGATACAGGTCATTGCGAGTGCGCTAGCAAGCAGGATCACAGATAACTTCCAGGCAGACATTAGTTCACTTCCTTATTGCTGTTATGACACCTGGTGATAAGAGGGTGCTGCTGGCAGTGAGAGCAAGCGCCTTGTCTAAGCTGGCTGGTTTTCTTCTTAATCTCAATTGATTTACAATCCCCACAGCAATATAAGTATGTAAAAAGTTACAGTGGGGTCCTGCATATTAGAACAGCAGTCCAGCATGAGCTTTAAGAGAACTCTGAACTCTTGGAATAGGTTACGTACACTGCAACTGTGATACTGTCATCTATGGACTCTGAAATGCACCAAATCATAACTCTTAATCATCTTCTCAGTTTCTATAGAACACCATGACATTAAAATCCATTCATCTTATTTTGCATGTTATATTTTGCTTAATGCTTTACAAGGGCTCCTGACCCCAGTCAAATGTGGTTTAGCAAATTTTTTTCTTTTTTTTTTTTTTCCCCTTCCTTTTATAGTAGTGTTTCTGCATGGATGATCCTCACTAACAACAGGAAAAAACATTGACTATGATGTCAAACATTTTCAGACAACATAAAGCTTCTTTTAAGTGAACATAACAAATCATTTTCATTCAGATCTTGGAAGAGCACAATTTACTATATCAGAATTTTTTAAAAGCTCTATAATAGATAAAATGACTGTATTTTAAGTGACTGCATTACTCACAAGGCAATTTTGTTTAACAGCAGGATTACACACTGAAGTAAAAGTCATGGTTAGTTATTTTTCCAGTTTGTACTTTTGAAGTATCATCTGACATCTCAAGCTTAACAATATTTTGCTGGCAGTTTCCAGCTGAGCTGAAGCATTAATGAAGAAAGCCCTGATCCTTCAGAGATTTACTTACTCTGACTGGACCCACTAAATTCAATAGAACTACTCAGAGTTCTCAGATACAGGCGGTTGTGTCACTCCCTGTGGAAGAGAGGCTTTAGTTTGCAGTCCCCGTGAAACAGTCACTTTTCCAGGATGTGGAAAGGTCAGCAGACAAAAAGTCTGTGACTTACCTACACTTACAGTGCTTTCAGGGCTATTGGGAAAAATCGCTTGTTCGGTGGTGGAGCTTGCTGGACAGCACTTCTCAAGTCACAGAGTTTATGAAGATAAAATCATTAGCCGTGGGGTTATGACGCAAGCAGCTTCATTAGGCAATCAGATTTTGCCTCAGATTTGAAATAATACTAAAAAACAAGTTACCAATAAACAGCTTCTGTTAATAACATAAGCTTGCATATAGGAAATCATGTCTTATTCTGTTAGTTTATGATGTAGTAACTTAACAAGAGTCCAGCTTTTAGAAGCTGAAAAACATCAACTTAAAAGCAAAGGTACACTTTCTTGACAAAGTATTTTAACACTGGAAAATATTTAACCTTACCTAGCAACTAGATAGAGGCCCTATCACTTAAGTTCTCTAAACAAACCACATGTTTTCTTAAAAGATGGGCTATAAAGAAGATTTTAGGGGACTTGTATAGCTGTTCCTGCAATAGACTTCTTGGGCTGTTACCTAGGAGATTAGACTGCGTGATCATAACAATCTTTTTTTTTTTTTTTTTTTTTTTTTTTTTTTTTAGGAGAGAATTTAACTTAATGCTCACGTAGGTACTTTTTGAAGCATGCTATACTTCGGGAGAGGTGAAAGCAACTGTATAAATAGAATTGTCAAACGCGCAAATTGTATTTTTTTTTCTGATTTTCAATTTGAGCAGTTTTAAGCATGTTACCAGCAGCAGCAATTTGTGCGAGTATTTCACGGACCGGCAATTCTCTCTTTCGCACTCTGTGCTTCCAAAAGGTTCTTATGAAAACAGCGCCTAGGAAGTTAAAGATACACTCGATGATATCTTTGTTTGACTGCTGCGGCTCCTTTGGCCATTGCAGGACAGGTGGCAGCACATGTGCTATTGGTGATACCTGGCAGTGAGTTTGAGCAAAGGTGGGGTATGGGGTTACCCACAGCTACCCTATGGTTGCTGTGTGGACCCCAGCACCGCCACTCACCTGTTCCACGGGGTGCACGAGGACTGCCTACGGGGTGTGGTGGCAATGACAGAAGTGACCTGGAGACAGAAATAAGGCATCGGTGCAAAGGGCAGCTGTAGCAGACTAGGTACTGGAAGGGGCAAGCGAAGGCCTGAAGACATTACAGTGTACTTGGTTCCTCCCCCAAAATACCCGTGTGCTTATTCAGAGCCCAATTAACAGACTCAGCTAGTGAAAAACATGTACATAAAGGTTTCAATGTTTTTTTCCTTCATTATAAGAAGAATGGTATCAAAATGCAGTTAGGCTATGACCTCCTGCTAAAGGAGCACCAGGCGGGGTCTCTGACACATGAAGGAACAAGTCACACTCCAAACAATGCTTGAGAAGTTAAGCAAATACATTCAGATGGGTTAAGAAAGATATTTAAGCTGTTTTTTTTTTTTAAATTAATTTAGTAGAATTACTGTCAAATCGCATGAAACATCTTTCTAGTATAGTACAAGTGAGCTGTAATAACAATGTTAGCTGCAGGAAATGGCTGACAGTTTGATTCTTGTATGATTGCAAGCATTTATATGAAGAGAGTGCTGCCCCCACGTCAGGTCTGTTGCATCCGCATGTTATTTTTCCAGTGAGGCATCCGACAGAAAATTAACCTTTCAAAAATAATTTTTTCCCCCCCGCTTCTGCGTGAAAGCTGAATTTTGTGCTAATAACAAAACACACTGTTGACAGTAATTTCTTATGCCAGCTCAGTCTAAATATCAATGTCTCTGAGCATTAGCTTGTGCCTTAAATGTGTTTTCTTATAGTTGTTCTCTCTCCCTAGGGCTGAATTCCACGATGTTGAGAGGAGTCACTCACGGTGCAAGAGATACATTTACTCTTCTGTTGGCAAGATCTCAGTACTGTAACCCGGGACTGAATTTTTCATCGGTGTGGACTGAAGTGGCAAACAGAAGCTTGCCAATACATTCCACTTACACAACTGATACAAAATCAAGAGAGGAAAATAAAAAAACCATTGAGAGTCTCTACAGATTGTCAGTTGACATTAAGAAAATACGGAGACTAAAGGAATGGGTCCTTCTCCAGGATGTGGCCTATGTTAAAGAAATTGCTGGTATCTTACAAGAAATGGGAGCAGATGAGACTGCTGTAGCCAACATTTTAGAACGTTGCCCAGAGGCAATTCTCCATACCCCTGCAGAGATAAACTCTCAAAGAGCTCTGTGGCAATTAGTATGCCAGAATGAAAAACAGTTGATTAAATTAATAGAGCAATTTCCAGAGTCTTTTTTTACTACTGAGTATCACGAGAACCAGAAGGCAAACATACTGTTTTTTCAAGAGTTGGGACTTAAGAATAATATAATCACCAGGTTCTTGACAAGCGCACCCAATATTTTCTATAATCCTGTTGAGAAAAACAAAAACGTGATAGAGACATTACAAAGAAACTATTTAAGTTTAGGAGGTTCTGATGCAAATATGAAGATCTGGATACTGAAGCTATTGAGCCAAAATCCATTTATTTTATTAAATACCTCCACCGCAATCCAGGAGAACTTGGAATTTCTCCAGAAGAATGATTTCACTGACCATGAAGTTCTACAGCTGCTGTCCAAACTTAAAGGTTTCATTTTTCAACTTACTTCTACTACTATGCAGAAGAGTATGCTTTTTTCCAAAAATGTCTTTAAGTGCAGCGATCAAGAATTAAAACAGCTAGTGCTGAAATGCCCAGCCCTTCTCTACTATTCTGTTCCAGTTTTGGAAGAAAGACTTGAAGGACTACTGAAGGAAGGAATTTCTGTAGCGCAGATTAGAGAGACACCAATGGTGCTGGAGCTGACAACGCAAATTGTTCAGTACCGAATTAAAAAACTCTCTGCTTTGGGATATGATATAAAGAGTGGAACTCTAGAAAACTTGAATGGTACTAAGAAAGATTTTGAAGTCAATTATGGTAAGATACAATCAAAGAAGGAGAGACCAATTTTTAATCCTGTTGCTCCTATACACACTGAAGATTAATTTGAATGCTGTACTTTAAATTAGGCAAAAGAAAATTATCAAAGAACAAAGAGATGCTGGTTCTTTGAGAAGAGCTGAAACAAAAGTAATCTTAACCAGATTGTAGTCTTACACTGTACTTTGTCCTGGAGCAGGTCTTAGGCACAACTTCATTGTACAATTGTAGCTTTCTAATGCTTTCAAATAATATCATAGAACCTGGTTATGATAAAGGTTGCCTTTTTTTCCCCAGGGAGTGGTACACAATTTTTTTTGGTTCTGTTACATTTCCTTATCTAACAGGGCATTAACTGCTTTGGATTTTCAGCTCTGTCACTGCACAGTCCAGCCTGTGGTAGCGATTAGCACAATCTTTATCTGAGAAAGAAAAGGAGGGTTATTTTTTCCAGCAGTGTTCATCAACCCACTGTTTCACTGACTTTTGGAGACTCTCTTGGAGTTCTGTTCCTTGTTGTTGCAGTAAGTAGCTCTAGCTCCCAGATCTTGACCTGCAGCAGGCTTGACTTCTTGGATAGAAAAGCCTAGCTACAGCACAGTGTGAGAACAGGGGCAGGACATAATATTTTTTTATTTAGTGACTGCTACAGTGAGGTCCTAGTATGCTTGTGTACAAACCATAATGCAAAGAAACTACAAGACAACCTCCTTCACGTTTCTGAGACTTCAAAATTTACTCCTTTTGCAAAGGTTGGGGGCAGGAGGAAATACATTTATTGCTATTGCGTAGTTCTTAATTTCTTCTTTTCTAGCAAGGCTCGGAGAGAGAAAAGGTTAGGGAGAGACTCAAGTGAGTCTCAAATAATCGTAGGAGAAAGGAAAAAGTCATGCTTTTATATTAGGTGTAACAAAACTCTAGTCTGTAAACCACTGGTGATTAAAAATTACTACCAGATTTGCAAACAGCTGCCAGAGTTTCTAAATATATGGGTGACACTGCTTCTCCAATAACACCGTACGGTAATTGTTGACAAGTGCTGGCTTTCAAAATAGTAACTATCTGACAGTGTTTAAGTTCTCAGGGGATTTTATTTATTTTCATTTATGAGCTGTGAATGATAAAATAGTAGTGTCACTGATCATCTCAACAGAATTAGGGTCATCAATGATTTTATTTCTCAGAAAGACTTTCCTACACATTCCTTCTTGACAGCAGGAGAAAAACCAGTTACACACTCCCCTCGCTCCAGGCCATTCTTCAAGGTCATTTTTAACAGACATTTTGGCAGCAAGTCCTGGGTTCCTTTTCTTAAAGAGAAGTTTTAAATTGCTGAGGAAAGCTGGTATTGAATTACTTGTTTAGAGGGTGGGGTGCAAGACGATTTTATATAGCCTGCCACGTTATCCACTACGAGCTTGGAAAGTGCTAGAAACATCTGGTTAAAGCAGTGCCAAGATCTTGACAGCTGAAGGTCTTAAACTCACCGCCATGCAGGCGAGCGCGGACGTGACAGCAGCTTGTGGGGGTAAACGCTGCTCTTGTAGGAGCACGTGTGACAGTGGCGAGAATTCAAGAAGGGGCACAATCAGCAGCACGATAAAAGTCGGGCTGTGTTACCAAGCCATGTCTTTGCTGACTCTTCAAAACACATTATGGTTTTCTAAGAGGAAACTGGGAAGATAGCCATACTAAAAATTCACAGGAACTTGCCTTTGTTACTTCCTGACTGTCCTTCAGTGCTCAGCTATTAAGCAGACCACAATATTATTTGAATTCAAAAGCGTCATTCCCCTCAGACACAAGGGGGCATTTCAGCTCGCTGAAGCTATTCATAATACAATCTGTAATGCTGAACCACAAAACTGATCGCTGGTTTAGGATGAAAAGGAAACCAAGGCGTAGAACAGTGTTTTCCCTGAAAATTTAGTTTCGGCTTTTCTACAGGTATCTGTTTTTAAAGTTCCTGAAACAGCTTATTCCCATCACTTACAGTATTTCCAGTGGCAATAGACAAAACAGGAAAGGGACATTATTTCCTTAATTGAGTCACAGCCTGAGTTATCACAAACTCCTTTTCCATTCTGAATGTTTCAATTTCTCCTCCTCCTCCTCTTTCAAAACAAAAGCATAAGCAGGAAGACTCCTTTTCTCTACGAGCAGACTGAAATTAATTTAATCCTTCATTCATAACTCTTATGCCTGGGACCTGTTTCTCTCTTCTTCACAAGATTCATTTATAATAAAGCCTCAGGGAAGCTCCCAATTACCAAAACGTTGTGTAGCTGAAATTTGCTTCGTCGTCTCTTGCTGTTACAGTGAACGTGAGCCAGTTTAAGTCTGGCACATAAAAGCCTGTAGACAGCCTTTCGTTACATAGTGAGCAGTCAGGCATACAAGTAGTCTTCATAAACATCTCCCCTTTTGAATTGTGGGCTGGGAAAAGGAGAGTAAAATAAAACCACCACAAAACCAACCCCAAAACACAAGAACAACCCCACTGCCCCTGAAAATTTCAGTTCCATATTCCATTCAGCTCCCTACGATCTTAAAAGTGAGTATTCCCAAGCCTCGGTTCCCAGGGAAAAAAAAAAGTATTGGTACAAGGGATTTTGTGTTGTGTCTATGCACAGCCTACCAGTTTTTGTTAAGAGCTGGTTAGCGCTATTTAAATGCGGATAAAAGACACCTTCATTATACCTGCGTATGCCTTTCTCCACAAATTAACTAAGGAAGCTTTCAAATGTCTGAAACAGCAACAATTTAATGTTTCACAAGTGTCAGGACAGAATCAGAACAAGCTTTTAAGATGAAGCAAGTTTCATAAGCGAATGGAAAATATGCAGGATATAGGACAAAGCTCTTTCCAAAAACTAAAACCATATGCCGTGTTAAAGTGTTTCAGTTACAAGATTCAGAAGTAGTAACTACAGGATATGTTAAGAACAAAACATAATGAAGTGTAGGCAGCTCTTACAGCTCTAACATTGCTTATCTCAGACCACACTTGTTTTGCAGCAAGTTTCATAGTATAAAAATTAGAGAATGTCATAAAAAAAGGGTTATGACCAGTTCAATATTTATGTTTTCAGAAAACGATTAGGAAGGGTTTGGTTGAGCGTCACCAACACCACTATGCTCCGAACAAGTAACTCGTCAGTGCTAGCATTCCAGGGATACGTCTACATTGGAAACTTCAGGGGAGCAGACCATACTAAATTCTTTGCTGCAGCTAGATTGCCTCCGATATCCAAGTTAGCTCATTTCTAGAGCTAACTGGTATCCTTAAACTACACTATATTCTATGTGATTAGCTTTTGACTATAGAAGACAGTTAAAGTCTTCTATTTGTTGCATAAACTTACCTCATCACACCCTTGCAGCAGATTGGAGCTAAGCAGCTGGCGCATCTTAACAAAAGGAGCAGATAATGCCATTTGTTGGGTTTTTGCTCTCCCCACCACCCCAAGTCCCCATGCCTACCAATACCATACTACCAACATATACAATTACTGATATCAAATAAAGTTGTTCCAGAGTGCAGTTGAAGTACCAATGGCTCAGAGAGACTAGGCGACTACTGTACCATAATTTACACGTAGTATACTTTCAACACCCATGAATATAGGACTAAGTTTTAGACAAGTGATATGTTTTGATTTTTTTTTTTAATTTCTAAAAAGTCTCCCTATATATCCTTCTTGTACAAGCACAGCCACTGAAAAAGTAAGCTTACGCGCTTAGAAGTTCTCCGTAGGAACACAAGTTTCTAGAAAATACTGCATACACAACATTCACACCCTTCTTCTATGGGCTTCCAAGGAGGTTACTTATTTGCAAAGTCAGTACACACACACACAAAAAAAAAATTACCAACAGCTTCTGTTTTAAGGCAACCTCAAGCTGTGTCATTACAAGCACATTTTGTCTCACACACTGCAGAGGACCTACAGATGTTCCCATTTGAGGTGTGTCAACATTTAGAATGTCAGTATACGGTTTACTTGGATGATGCATGTTTGTTTGTTTGTTTGTTTTTTTAAGGCCTCATCTACCTTTTTTGGTTTGTTTTAAATAAAAGTACTGCATTTTACTCGAAAATCAAAATGCAAAGTATGAGAGAAAGATGTAGTGAAAAATTCCTTGCATTTGCTTAGACAGAGCAAGAAGCTAACCTGGCGCATTGTGGAGTTGAGACAACAGCTTTGCTAGTTCTTCAGTGGTTTCCAACTACACAAAGGAATTGCTTTCAAGTCAGACAGTTGTGCTAGATGACCACAAACATCAGCCCAGTTTCCATTAAGCCATCATTTTTTCTAGTGTCTGCAAAAAGTTTATTAGAAGCAAGTTTTCACTTGCAGGAGATAGATGCATATCGTTAAATACACCTGAGATGGGGCAATCTTGTTTTCAGTAACAATTGACAAGGTTTCAGGTATCGGGATTCGTAAAGAGAGCCTGCAGCTCATTCTGTGAACTGCACTGAAACGACAGGACAGTTCTTTACACAGCTTCATCTAGTAAAAAGATATTTTTTCTAATAAGGCATTAAGTTAGTTGACTCTTTATGATCCCTTCTACCACGTTGTCAAGCTTTCTCACTTCTATCTCCCACTCTCATTTCCAATTTCTGCACACCTCCAGTTCTATTTGCTCCAGTCCGCACTGGCGGAACGCAGTCAATGATAGTTTACAGGCTGCCTGCAAATACAGTTTCATAACCGAAACTGTTTGGGTACGTCCAGCAATGCCGTTACACAGCTGAAGGATCCTTAGCAGGAGGATGTGGAAACCACTGAGAACAGTAAGTGGCATCTCGTCATATCAATGGTACGGCAGAGATTACCAAGTTTCTGTGTTCACATTGTAGTCCAAAACTGCAAAAGACTGACAGTAAATGGATATTCAAATACGTATTATCCCTTCAGATACACTTACTCCTATAGTTATCAAGTGTAACATTTCACCAGATACAAAGCTTCAATCTAGGCTCTAATAAATCTTCATACTCTGTGCTAGCCAAGCTTCTTCTGTCCTTTTCGGATGAAATAGAGTTATTTGCACAGCTCGTTAGAAGATAAAGTGTCTAAGACACATGGCTTCTCATGGTCCAAATCTCAGCAGACTTTAATGCCACCGATGAAATATTCTGGAGAATCAAGTATGTCTCAGTTTTGGTTTTAGTCAGACTTATCCTTTTTCTTTCCTGTTAAAGGCACTTTACTTGCAACAGCAGATCCTACAGCCGTCACACCTCCAGCCACAGCAGAAACACTTCCTTTGACTAGCCCCACTCCCATCGAAGGCACAGATGTAACCGCTGTTTTGGTAATTTCTAAGCTCTTCCCTCCAATCCAAGCAACACCCCCGATCGTGGCACCTACAGCTCCCTTCGTGACACTGAAGAGGCCACCAGTCACACGAGAAAGCATGCCAGGCTGCTGCTGCGGGTGGTCTTTTAGGGAACCTAAGGGAGGAAACAACAAACAGATCAATCCCAGTGCTATGATCAAAGCATTTTCAAAAGAAAAGTTACTCGTAAGTATTTCCTTTTCTAGCCTAACAGCCATTGCACGTACTTACCCTGCAGGTTACTTTTCTTGGATGCTCATTGTGGTTTAGCCCCAGTCGGCAACTAAGCACCACGCAGCCGCTCGCTCACGCTCACCCTCACCCCCCCCGGTGGGATGGGGGAGAGAATCGGAAGGGCAAGAGTAAGAAAACCCACGGGTTGAGATAAGAACAGTTTAATAATTGAAATAAAATAATAATAGTAATAATAATGATGATAATAATTGTAATGAAAAGGAGAACGAGAGAGACAAACAAAACCCAGGGAAAAGAAAACAAGTGATGCAACCGCTCACCACCCGCCGACCGACACCCAGCCAGTCCCCGAGCAGCGATCGCTGCCCCCTGGCTAACTCCCCTCGGTTTATATACTGAGCATGACGTCATAGGGTATGGAACAGCCCTTTGGTCAATTTGGATCAACTATCTTGGGCTGTGCCCCCTCCCAGCTTCTTGTGCAGCTGGCAGAGCATGGGAGGCTGAAAAAGAAAGTCCTTGACTAGCCTAAGCACTACTTAGCAACAACTAAAACATCAGTGTGTTATCAGCATTCTTCTCATACTAAATCCAAAACACAGCACTATGCCAGCTACTAGGAAGAAAAGTAACTCTAACCCAGCTGAAACCAGGACACTCATACACCATCATAGCTCCAAATAAGAAAAGACATTTTGCTGCAGCGAGACATACCTCAGTGCTGTTTTCTAAAACACAAGTCAATACTGAGCCTACAAATATCAGGTGCATAGCTCCCAGGCAGTCTGATGTGATAAACTTTTGTCCTCTGTCTGTGTGCACCACCACCTTCCCAGACTAGAAAGTTTCATGGCCAAATTAGCCTCATTTCTGGACTTTACTGGGGGGGGGAACAACGATGACACACCCTCCCCATCTTAATATTAAGAGTTAACTGGGGG
>VYZW01016013.1:65793-98241 GCA_013401315.1 Balaeniceps rex
CGCCCCCCAAGGGCCCGTGTGGGTCCTGCGCCGAGCGGGACCTCCGTGGCTGTGGGCCGAGGTGGAGGAAGACGCCGGACAGCGGCGGGGCGGAGGAGAGGAGGAAAGGGATGACCGAGACGCCACGGGGTGCAGGAGCTTGACTTGGGGCGCTCAGCTGGGCTGGGGAGCGCCTGGGCCGAGAGGCCGGGGTGAATGGGTGCGCCCTGGCCGTGCTGCCGCCGGCGAGGGGAGGCTGCCCAAGCTCCCTGAGGCAAGGAGCCGCACCGTCCTGCGAGGAGCACGGCCCGGTGCGGTGCCAGCGGCGTGGTGCGAAGCCGCTACGCTAAACTGAAGGATCTGGGTTTACGTTAAGCAGCGTTTATGTTGCACCCGTTACCCAGCTATTGCCTGAGTGGAGCTACTTGCACGCAACCTGTAGGGAATAAAGTTGTAGTACTGATGCTTTAAGGGCATGGCTTTCTAGGTAACTACACCAACGTGGATAGTTGGGGGAAGACGGGTTTTCTGGCACTCACCCTCTTCTTTGGGTCCTCTCCGTGTGCATCTTTAAAGGATCTTTGGGGATGAACAGTGACGTTCAAGTTTGTTAGACAAGGAACTGCTGTGTGGCCAAGGGACAGAGGGAAGTCCCAGGGACTTTAAATGAGAGTTTAGAAACAACTCCTCTCAGCAGCACAGGAATACTGAATACCCCATGAAATGCTTCACAAGGTTAAAAAACTTGCATAGGCAAAATACCACCCCTGCTTCCTCTGCCAGGCTTTGTGCTTGACTGCCACCCTTCTGCTCCACCCTCCTGCTCCACCCTCCTCTCTATGAAGAGGCGTGTATGGAGGATAATCTTTTCCTGGACTCCTCCAAAATCATTAGTTCCTGTCTGCAGTGTGAACTCCTCTCCTAAATGGGAAATACAAAGGAGCACCTTGTTTCCACAGATACCTGTCTAGAGAGGCCTTTTCCAGGCTCTTTATCAGTCCCAGCTTCAGCAGTTTACCTCTGGATTATTGCAGAGGGACATAATGCAGGTGTGAGATGAGGGTGAAAGTGATCTCTCCTCCTCAGAACGTGCAGATCTAGTCAGACGTTGCCGGACAGTTGCAGGAGCATCAATGCGACCTGTGAGAGCAACACTGTACGGGCCTTGGAGGGGTTTGCTGGTAACGGGGTCCCGGCTTCCCTGACCCGCTGAATGGATACCAGCCATGTTCTTTACTTTGGCACTGAACGGGTGACAGCATGAATGCGGGAGAATCCAAGTGAAAAACTTGAGTGCAGTGTCTGATCAGGAGCACGCCTTGGGATCTTTCAGGATATGGGAGGCGCACAGGGTGCATGAATTAGTCGTGTTCTTTGAAAATACTACACAGGTGCACACAAGTCCTACTCTGGGATCTTGATTTCCACCTGGGAGGACAGGTCAGTTACTCTCTGAACTCATACAATGCTTGCCTCCCTGGTACGAACAGACGACACCTGCCACTGTTACCATCTTTTTGGTCTTCCAGATAAAGGGATGTTCCTATAGCTGCTATTTACCCCTTGCCCTAGGGCCCAGGCGCACCCAGTGCTTTCTTTACGTGCGGTGCTCTGCTTCAAATGCAAGGCCTGTAGCTTCGTGTTTCTGGTGGCAGAAGAAAGAGTTGCTGCTTGAATATCTTCTCCATAATAATCAATCACCCGTAAACTTTACAGCATGAAGCGCCGAAGAATGTTTTGCCTCCTAGTAACTGAAAATTAAAGGCATTGCAGAGATTAAAATCTCTTCTTTTTCAAACTCTGAAAGACTTAGGATGGCACAACAGCACTTGGGTTGGTGAAGTGTTTTGCCGAGCAAACGGAAAGAGCCAACTTCCGCGTAAAACCACAGCCATTGGCGGTGGAGTCTCACTGGCAGGTGTAATAACTGAAATAAGTTCACGCTGACATCTCTGCAAACAACAAAAAACAAATGAGCGGCATCCCTGTCACTTTGCTAAATGAACATTGAAGCTGAGGAAAAGGTTTTGGTTGCAGAGATGTTGTCATTGTGACTATTTTTGCTCTCATTTAATTTTTCATGCACCGAATGTTCTTTCATAAATAGTCTCAAAGATGGTCCACTGTTGGTATATTCAGTAAAGACTTCCTTAGTATTATTTAGTCTTTATGAGAAGTAAATAACCTTCTTTCACTGGAAATAGCATATAAGCAGCTTCTTAACAATTTTAAAATGGAAAAAATACAACATTCAGTCTTCTCCCATGGAGCAGTGGTTCCTTCATTTACATTACAAATTTTTAGATTTTGTCTGTGAATGCACTATGATTACAGGTGCAGAAAATAATTGAAATAAGGTCAAAATATATACATTCTGTATTCCATTATGATGATTGCGGTTACTTCTACTGCTGCAGTAGCTGTGGGGAACTGCAGCCAGGGTTGGAGTTTCACTGTATTGGATTCAATGTAGACCTAGGAAACAGCTCTGAAAGGAGTCCTTCTCTTTCAGTGCAGAACTGAATTTAAAATGTGACGTGTGTCTCCTGAACTCCTAGGCCTCGCAGTTTCATTTTTCCTGTTGTAGGTAGCCGTTGTGAAAAGTCAAAGCTGTGTGGAGAGCATCAGGCTCTTAAGTCGTGAAGTCTATAGGCATGTGAGTGGACAGCAAACTCCAGCTGGACTGTTTGCTCAACAGGAACCCGAATGAGGAGCGCAACGAGAAAGCACGTGAGATACTGTGTGTGCTGTTTTATTTGGTTCATTTCTAGAGATAATAAAGTGCAGCAGCCAAAGGTGAAGGCCAGAGCTGGATCTTACGGGATGCCGTTTCCTAACTTGTATGCCATGGATGTGAATACATCCCTATCACAGATCCATGCCTGTGGTGTAGTGGAGAAAGATTAGGCAAGAACTGTGCTTTTGCAAATTAGAAATATAATTCTACCCTGGGGCTTAAAAATGGGTTCCCTGAGTAGATAACCTAGGTTAATAGTGTGCTGGAAGGAAGGAGGGAGGGAAGGAGGGAGATTAATACCCAACACTTGTTGGTAGTGAAGCCACTGGCTGACGTTATCTTACTAACAAAACCAGGTTGGAATGAAAGAGCAGCGTACTCCACTCAAATGTAGATAATGTCTTCACTGAATATGAAGAGACATGCTTAGTTAAGTGTGATGTCTTACCTGCAGATGCATTTCGTCTCATAGAAAATGAAACTCTGTCTGCTAGGAGTACTGGGTGACTGTAGCATGCAAGGGAAGAAAGTCAGAGACATACATCGGTTGTACAACATTTTCGGTTGATGGTTCAGAAAGTCAAGCATACTACCGAAGTACCACTACAGTGCCAGGTACCAACAGAAAAGCCAGAGTATCCTCATTCCTTTTTATAACACAGCTGACCACAGAGATATACCAATACAAATTGGGAATAAGCAAGAATAGATTTTAAGTCTTAGGCTGTTAACTGTTTGGAGGTATCTTTTTTGTTACATGTGCACACACAAGTTCAAGCCATTATCACAATATAATTATATACTTAAAAAAAATTATCAAGACCCGTAGTTTTGCAGATTGTACTGTCAGCTCATTACTGAGCCATTAAAAAACTGGTTCCAGCAGCGGAACCATTAATGAGCTTGTTTCAAATAGCATATGCTTTGTGATTACTTGGCGTTCTGCCTCAGTTTAATTAAGATTTTAAATTTACATACTGCTATTCAACCATATGTTGCACTAATGTTTACAAAGGTGAATAGATTTTATTGTCCTCATTTTATAGGCCAGGACACAGTGTCGTTTTGGGGTCAAGTGACAAGACTGAAGCCACCCAACCCCTGAAGCAGTCTGGATCTGTTGCTCAACCTGCAGGGTGGCATTTCCTCCATACAGCTGAAAGAATGATTGGGTGGACATTGACAAACCTGGAACAAAATAATTTCAATAATATTATTTGGTAGGACTATAGTACTCAGTTTAATCTATTCATTAAGATTTGTTGCAAAGATCACAGAAAAGCTTCATATCTGTGGAAGTGCAGTGGCCAATTTAAAAATGTACCTTTGACAGGAAAATGATCAAAGTAATTGAAGCGATTTCTCAGAGTCTTAAAGGAAAAGATAATCACGTAATAAGAAACAGTATTGTTCCTCCTATCACACTTACTTTATATTATCAGCAATTACTTGATGTTCCAATCTTGCAAGTCTTACGAATATGAGCAGTCATGAGTAGCGTGAGCAAAGTTTGCTGAAACAAATGGGCCTGGAAAGGTCAGATCACTGCCTTGAATAAATAGGTGTAGATGGTAATATTGCTGTTTAGTCTTCTAGGCGTGGCGTGCTGCATAGAAATGCAGCAACTCTTTTATTATGATTTGAGGGTTTTATCCAGTTTTAAATAAGAAGTCCTTCTTGCTGTTTCCCAGCTGTGTGTTCTACTTATTAGTGCATTTTTGTAAGCTTTTTGCTCTGTTTTATGAAGATGGAAGGTTGACTGAGTTACAAGTTGGGTGTGTGTTCAGCCACTTTCATAGCATCTAACCTCCGAAGAACATTGTTGGCACGGGAACCTCCCCCAAGAGATTTGTCATTTAAAATAACAAGCTGTGCTAAGCATGAAGTCACTCCTCAAGTTTATCTCTGCCATGCCTCCATTTTTGTTATGAAATAAAACATTAACATTATCAGATTTACAGACCTACAACAGCAAGAAGTCCTTCCATGTTTTTGAGGTTACAAACAAAGCAAAGATAAAACCCAGGCCTGTAAGGGCACTGAGCACCTCTTTCCTTGTTTTTGTCTCCCAAGGGGTCTCTGCAGAGCTGAGTACATATCTTCCATCAGTTAAATTAGACATTCAACTCCCTGCTTTGCTTCCTTATTCTTCCCAGTGGACTGATGAGAAACCCAAGCATTTGGAAAATCAGGCAGGTATCTCCATGCTTTGTTACAGCTATTAAATTACCAGGTTATAGATAAGCAAGTGCTTTCATGTACTCTTGGTACCTTCCAGAGGTGGCAGCATAAGAATAAAACTCTCCACGATCTGTCTTAAGGTCTAGTAAATGGTCTGATCATTGCTAGCTGTGAACCAGGAGAGCCAACAGATTGCCACTGGTCCCCAAGGTGTGCATATCGCAGTAGTAACATGGCAGAGACTCTTTTTGCTGTTATTGTGTTTATTCCTACAAATGAAAAGATAAATATGAAACAAAGAGTTGTAAAACAGGTGTGGGAATACTCAGAAAAGGTACCTTCATTTGAATTCTGAAGTACAAATCACCTACTTCAAGTAAGAAGTAAGATAATACTGACACTGCTGAGAAGTGAATGCTTTACAACCCTATGGCTTTCTAATGCTGTGCCTGATCTCTCCCAGATAGCTCCATACCTATAGCTGGCATATTGCGGGAATAAAAGGAACATTCAAAAGTAAAGGAAGCCACGTGGTTTCACAAACCCTGGACCCAACCCTCTGAACACTGTCAAATACAACCCTGTACACAACTAGATATAAATTCTGCACAATAGTTTTGTACCCTTCTTCTCTAAGTGGAGTATAGTTTCCTTCCTTCTCCCCATTTTTCTAATCAAACCCTATACTTCCTTAAATTCCTTCTTCTCTTCAAGAAAAGAATAAAAATAATAACAGTGATGGTGAGGATGATGATGGTGTAATTCATTACTTGCATTACTTGCACTGACTCACTCCTGTAATGCAGTTAACAGTCTGTAGAAGACACAGAACTCTTTTTTTGGAAAGAAGTGGTGGGATTGCTGTCCTTGCTTAGGGGACATCCCAGTACAACTCTTTGACATCCCGTGCAGCAGACAGAGGCTGGGTATCGGAGGTGGTGTGTGTGGTCAGCCTGAACTCTCATGGTGGGAGCTGCGGCTTTGCAAGGTCCTGCCCTGGGAGATTTGGAAATTCTTGCTGTGCTACCAGGAAGGGGAGTGGGAGTGCAAAAAGGTGGTTGTAGGCTTGTGGGATACAAGGATTTACAGAGTTTCTATTGCCATGCAGTGCACTCAATGACTTTGCAGTTCTGCAATCCCTTTTCCCTTCATTAGTCATATCCCATCATTGACCCGCCATTAACCACTTCCCATCATTAGCTACACTGTCGGCTCTGACCCTGTTTTAGAGTTCAGGCACTAAATAATGATAGCCACCGCAGCTTGCTTGGCTGTGGGTCATTTCTGAACAACATGATGTACCTAGAATAAAAAATTTAAAAAAAGAAGAAATTTTTCTGAGTAGAACCATGGAACGGGTAAAGCCTCACAAGAATGGATCATCCTTAGAAAAATATAGTGCATCATATTCGCTGTGCATTATGGGGAGTATGAGGGAGGTGGTGCCATTTGTTAATACATAGACCCAAGAGAATTAATCAAATGTGTAGAAAGGGAATGTTCTGACTACTCACTGATTATAAAATGACAATATGATAATTTTGATTATAAACTGCAAACATACTCTCTAAGAACACCCTAATATTTCTAAGCAAAACCACCCAAATCAGTCCCATCTCTATACAGATAAAATCACACACCCTGGTCAGTGCTGTTCCATCTGTGCTGACGGTGTCTGAAACAATGCTGTGGAGAGAGAATGAGTTGCCTGTAAATCTTAACAGCTCAGGAGCCAGAAGGCGAGTAAGGGCAAGTTAAACCCACTCAATGTTTGGTATTTTTTCAGTCCTGTGAATCTGGAGGTCTGTGTCAAATTTGGAAAGGTTGTACCTTGCACTGCTGCAATAAAGGGCACTGTCTCCAACTGTGGTCTGGTGTTTCCTCAAAGAATTTGATGTGTGAGCTGGAAAGTCCCTAAGCAGCAGCTGCTTCTCTGGTTTAGTCTCACAAAAAAGAAATGAGAGGACAGGTTGGGTCTATCTCTTGCCAGCTTTTCTGCCAGGTGTGAGCAGCTCAGGAAAAGCAGAGCCCACACTCAGTTGGCTCTGCCAAAACCTAGGGGTGAGCCTAGCAAAGAACTGTCCTCCTCCCCACCTGGACTTTGAGTTCAGCCCAGGAGAGAAGGACAAGCCATGGTGAGGAAAAATAAAAACTTACGTTTTATTTCCTGATTCTTTGGCCCATCACTGTAAGGGTAGATGGGTTACGGGTTTCTGCCAGCACTTACACAAGGCATGGGTTTGACCGTATTCCGGAAGAGATTGCCTTTTGGCATCATACTCCAGACTGAATTACCAGTTTCTGTAGGAGCATGGTGAGGAGATAGACCCTAAAGTACTCATGAAATATTTCTAAAATTCATAATGATTTAACCCTTGCAAATGATTGGACTCTAGTCTATGTTTTAATTTAAAAATACCCATTTTTTGCTGCTGTTTGCACTTTGAACCCTAAGGAGAAGTTCACAGAGGCTACAAGCTCCTGTAGAGGTGTGGGTTCCACTATGCCCGGTTGGGTTGCTCTGTGTTTCACCCCCAGGCCCTCCTGGACAGCTCATTCTCTCCAGGATCCCTTCTGGAGCAAGCCAGGTTATTGCCCTGAAAAGGAAAGCTGGTTATGAACCCAGAGAGATTAAATCCCCTGGGCTAAAGCTGGCTTTGCTGTGCAGAACCCTTTCCATGCAACATCACATGTGAAACAGCAGCCTAATGGGTATAAACTTACATGAGGATTAGTACACCTAAACACGACATTCAGCAAAACTGCAAGCACAGATGCCTTTTATTCCTAATCTAGCTAAGCCCTGATGACTTAAGGCATTAAACAAACCTAATGCTCGACCACAGACATACACATTGAGGCAGGTTTGGCTTATATAATCTCAGCTTGATTCTTCTTCTATTGACATGAGTTTAGATATGGAATAATGTGACTGGCTCATGCCAATACATGAAATGAGATCTGGCCCTCCACATCCATCTTCAAAGATAGCAGCGGCGGTTGCTGGAGGGTCATATTTTTTAATCAAGCCAGCAGATGGCATTCGTACACTTCGGGCTTCCCTGCTCCACACCTCCTTTTGCAGCAACACAATATGTTTTCCCTTTATTAGGGGAGACTGAGTCCGTCACACAAGAGTATCTCCCAAATCGGTAAAGAACTTTGTTTTTATAAGGGTAGGAGTATTTCCTGTACATTGTCCAACCTGATAAATTACTGGAGTGTGGGGATTAGAGATATTAACCCAGAGATTAAAATTTAAATTAGATCTCACAGAAATATACTACTACATACAATCTGTCATTTCCAAAACACTTTGATGAAAGTTGGGAGGTTTCCAAGCAGCTGCAGTCTCTTAGTCTTTCATATCACCTTTTCAAAGCCATTTCATTATTCTGAGTTCTTTGGTCTGGGCAGAGCATACACATTATCTAGAAACCTAAAGATTTTACAAGCTGAATAATTGCTTCATTTATTGAGTATCACCATGGCCAGTTTGCTCAGAGGGAAACAGCACAGAGGTGCATTAGAAGTAGTTTTTCAAGAGTGAATGTGAGACTGGAAAAGACACTACTATGTTCCCAGTTTTTCAAGGTTCACAGAAAACAGTAGGAAATAGCTGAGGTTTGACTGTCCAGCTCATTTCAGCTTGTATAGCAATGAATCTCAACAGGAGGAATTAAGTATTAAAACAATTGTGACATGACAAGGAATGCTGGTACATACTAGAAAGAAAAATGATTGATGAGTCTCACAGAAACCAACCAAATGGATACCAAAGTCCAAACTGAGGATTTGAAATACTCGTAAATGAAATATGAACATACATGTATTTCTGCCTTCTGTACATCTTCTAAAGGACATGGTAATGGGGGAGACCTAAGTTTTATAGTAATATTGGACCTAAGTTATTCCTGATGTCTTTGGAAGTGAAGATTTTATTAACTTTAGCGAGTTCAAGATTAGACTTTATGTGAGCACAGCTCAGAGAGTCAAATGCCAGACTGGAAGAAGAGAAAAGCTCCCTCAAACTTCCAGAAGATGTGTGTTGGTAAACCCAGTATTATTGTAAAAGCTTTAAGTGGAAAACCTGTGACGGAAATGAAACTAAATAGTGCAATACTTGCATATATAGCTAGATGGCTGCAATGACACACTAAGAATGTCCAGATTTGCTAATTGCTTGGGGATTCTACTTTTGTTTTATATTTTGCTTCATATAATACAATCTTTTCTGTCTTCATTTTCTTGACATTTTTATTATGTACAAACTCTGTCTACGTTTGTCATCTGATTCTTCTAAATAAAGTTAACCAGCTTTAAGATTTGCATCAAATGATTTTGGGCAATGACAATTTTAAGCTGAGACTGTATTGCATTTTTAAGTAAAATGTTCAGTCTTTGTTTCCTCTACGTAGCTGCTTCTTCAACTACAGAAATACAGAGAGACGTTAAAAAAAATTAAGGAAACTACACATATTTAGAAAAATATCTTTTTTAAAAGACATTTTCTGGCAGGCAACCTGTTTTTACCATCATTTTATAACCTTACAGAATATTATCTCTTAGGAACTCTCACATTACCTTTAGGCAGTAAATTGGCACAAAAGAAAACTTAACAAAAAGATGAGAGAAACGCTGGCGGGCGTGGGAGGGGGAACACATCTTAGTAGCTTACACAGGCATTTCAGAACTTTTTTGGCAGGGGGGGTCTGTGCATGTGTTAGTTTAAAAGATTAAAGTTTGCAATCTGCACTGAGAGGAGAGTTCTTGCTAAAGTCTGTATACCAAAGCTGGCTGTGAATTGAAGAACTGTTGTAATTAGATTACTGTAAATACAATAAGAAACTCACTCCTGGTGGTCTGGGGAGGGGTGTCATAGGGCACTGGAGAATTGTGTTGGCAGGATTTGGGACAGTTTGACTGAAAGCAGAGAACACAATCTCAAAATCCTTTTAATCTTTTTTTCCCCCCACTTCTTTGGGGATTTGTTTGTCATTAAGTAACAGTCAAAAGATTAAGGAAGTATAAAATGACATTAAAGCTCACAAGTACTTCTATAAAATTATCAGTGCTAGTGTAGTCTTCAGCAGGGATCGCTTCTGCCAAGACTTTCTAGAGCCAGGCAAAATTAAAAGAAAAGAAGCAAGCAGGCACAAAAGCAAACCTCGCGAACGTGGGCTGGAATACTGCTTTTCTGCTAGAGCTTCAAACACACGGTCTTCCAAAGTACGGCGGTGGCTGTTGCTATGTGTCTGGGCTCAACAAGCTTAAACTTTGCATGGCCCATGCTAAACTAATTTGAGTCAATTTGTCTACATCATTTCAACAATCGTTCTGTGCATTTTGAATCGTACATACAACACTGCATGATAAAGGCCCACCGAGCAGATGCCGACTGCTCATTCTGCCGTGGTCTAGCTGTTGCTAGTTCTTCACCATGGTTTCTCCATATCCTAGTGACAATGTTAGTTTTTCGATGGTGAGGTTAAGTCTGTGCCTGGCTAGTTAAGACTTTTCTTTACAGACGACAGCTCCTATAACAACTGCCAGCTCTAAGCATGACCTTTAAAAATGAAATGAGGGAGTGTTAACTGAAGTATTTTTTTTTTTAATCTCCCAAGGGAGTTCAAAGGAATACAAGGAGATTTTGCAAGTAAAGTTTTAAGCCTGCACAAGAAAGAGACACCAATATCAGAAGCTCTTATCACAAGAAAGCTGATCTAACCTGCTTACAATTAAATAGTTTCGGTGTAATGGGTTTTGACTCATTTGTAAACATGCACTTTGTAAGACAGTTTTATTTTTGAAACTGAAATCAAACAAGAATAAAGAATTAAAGCAGCTCCACTCTGCACCTAGGTAATATAACAGGGCTGATCTGCAGCTGGTGCAAATCATTATAGCTGCAGAGGGAATTAGCTGCGTTATCCCATTTTCTACCAGCTAAGGATTTAGTCTTTGAGACTGGAGCATCATGTTTGGAAAACTCCAGTATTTCACGAGTAAAAGAGCAAGAAGGAGCAGTAAAAACTATACCACATTCTCATGTATGATAAATCCCTGCAAGAGGCATTAAAATCCATGTGTTCTGTAGGGAGAGAAAGCCTATAATTAACGTTTTTATTATTCTTGGATTGGCTCGATAGTTTCTCTGCAAGCCTCTGCTGAAAAAGGATTACCTGGTGAGTCTTGCCAATTTGAAGCCCTGTATAACTCCAGGGACAGGCTGGCTGTTTTCCTCTCTCTCTAACAAACTATTGAGGATTTTTTGCTAGACCCACTAATCGTGGCAGCTGTTTTCGTATAGCAAACTTTGAGATAACTTTCAGTTTTGACCGTGTTTCCAACACAACATAACTCTGCCCAAATTGCCAAAATCGGAGTTGGGATTAAGCCTTAGTGTTTTAGGTCTTTTTTTTCCTTTTTTTTTTTTTTTTAACCTAAGACAGTTAGGGTAGCCCCTCTTTGTATTAACCAAAATTTTATTCTGATGAAAAAGAAACAAGGATATATTGCCTAAGGAGTCACTTTTTCCCTCTCACAGAAAAATGTCAGTGAAAATCTTTCAGTGAGGTCCATGTTTTGGGAGATGTTTCAATGCAGAGGCTTTTTTTTTTTTTTAGTGTTTGCTCTCCAGATGATAAAACCAGAGACGGGAAACATGGGCAGCTCTATAAAAGAGCTCAGTGGCTCTTTTTTAAATTCACATCCTCCAGGCGTGTGTTCATCGCACTCTGATTTGAATTTTAGGACTCAAAATAAAGTTCAGTACTTTATTCAAATTCAAATGAACTGTGCTACGCTCTGGCAGCCTCTAAGGATGTGGGAGGCCTGCAACCCCTCAGAAAGTGAAGAGTGCAGCAGGAGCTTGCAGACTAAATCCTGGCTGCCCCAGGGCAAAGATATTCTAAAATCTCTCTTTTCAGGCAAGTTGAGCAGAGCAAAGGTGCACATGAAGACCTGAGATGGTCCTTCCTGCAGTGCTACAGCTAATAAAGATGTGGCAGAGGGCTGTGTGTTAGAAAAGGTGGGTCTCGGTTTGGACTTCCGGCTGATGGCGGTGCTGTAGGAGTGCTACACCATTATAGTAGTTCCTGAATTTTGGGGTGGGGATGGACATACTGGGCCAGAGAGCTGAGCTCCCCTATGAGATCCAAGGGAACAAAGTATCTGCCACCTACAATAGAGTCAGTCACTCAAGTAAAAGCAAGCTGGTTGCAGAAAGGTTTATCAAGAGGCTTTGAAAAGCAGTATCAGGAATAAATCTGAACCTAAACAACATGGAGTTTTATAAATGTGGGAGATGGTGAGTGCCCAAAGATAGAAAAGGAGCTGGATACTGCGACTGTTGGACACCTCAACCCCAAGTGCCACCTGCACCTCTGGCCTGAGCCTTGACTCCTTTTGTAAAGCCCCTGGGAGTCACAAAAAAATGGGGATCTGCCTACATTTTTCAGCGGGATAACTGAAGTGGGAAGGCTGTATTAAATCCCACCCTCTCCGGGGCATAGGTGCCATGACAAGTACATCTCATGATAGAGCAGTATTACTCATCCTCGTGAGGCCACTTTTGTCCCCATGTGTATGATGCAGTTCAGCACTGCCAGAACAAGTCTCCAGCCAGCCAGGTATTCTCCTGAAACGGTGCTTTGCTTTCAAAATATTACTTAATGAACAAAACTCTTCTCAGTAAGCACTCCCTTTCAGACAACTGATACTCCTGGAGTCAGTAAATATGTTCATGTCAATAATTAGAAAAGTCATCTGAGCAACCTTCCCCTCCAAGAACTACCTGGGCACAATTTTTACCTTATTTATAATGCTCTTTCCCCCAGCTCAATTTCCCAGACAGTAGACACACGGAGAGGAGAGCAAAAGTAGATTAACATAGCAGGAGTTAGTCATTAATTATCAACCCACAAATTATGCAACGTCCATAAAACTTCTCGAGGGAAGGGTGTCTGGTCTTCAGCGCTCTGCTGGGAGCCTGCGGGACCCGAATCGTTCAGTCCCTGACCTACCCCTTCTCACGTGGGAAGAGTCACAAACAACAGGACAGAAAAAGCAAAAATTTGCCAGATTTTTCTCAGAAATGGAAGAAAGCCCCGTAGGGAGCCATGGGCCACCAAAGCCGGTCTCAAATGGCGCTTTGTTCAGGCGGCCCTGGCGCGAGCAGCCCTATGAGAGTGCCAGAGCAGCTCTGGCCTTGCTCTCTGCTCTGGGGATCAGCCTCTTTGGCAGGCTGGGAATACAAAATATGACAGGGCAAATCTATCCCTAGTGAAGAGGATAAAAGTAAGAGGCTGAGACCAAACAAGGTTAAAGGCAAAGGGTTTTGGCTCTTAGTTTCCAAATAGAGATGAAGGCACCCAAAAGAGACTTTTCAAGCATTTTATGAGGATGTGGTGAGGGCAGCCAGGGTTGGGTCACATGTGGACACAGGACTCCTCAGCTTGGTAAGTGACCTGAGGGGAAACGCAAGATCCCCAGGCCAAAATGCTTTGGATCTGGGGGAGCCCACCATGGCCACTGGAGCAGGGAGATCAGACCTTGTCCAAGGCACTGAGATTTTTGCCATGAGCAAAGATTTCAGCAGCAAGCCCTCCCTGTAACCTGGCAAGGCTTAGCTTTATGCTGTAAACAAGTTCTTGAAGTGCTTTTCTGCCAACTTTGCAGCCACTCAGAGGGCACAGGGAGATCGGGAGCTGGGTTGAGGGCGAGGCATGAGGGCAACCCTAAGTCTCCAAACCGCAGCCACCTTACCTCAGGGCTGATGTGTGAGCACTGTTGTTGGGGTCCCCAGCGAGGAAGCTCTCCTGGCTGGGAGAAGGTCATCCACCCATTGGGCATCTTGGCTGCCCGCTGTGTGAAGCAGGGGCAGGAGCATCCTAGGAGCTCCTGGTGCAGGTCCTCATGGGAGAGGTGGTCCAGTGCCAAAAGAAAATGGGACATCAGCCCTTGGACCGTGGTTCTCTGGAGGCCTTATGGTCACAGAGGCAAGTGGAGATGGTTCCCCTTTCTGCCAAAAAATAAAAACATGATGAGCACCTATGAAAAGGGAATTTGTTTCACAGAATATTGCTCTTCTAAATGAAAATGCCCACTCAAACTCTCACAGAAAATAGTTTTTTCATCAAAGTTGTTCACCATACCCTACCTAGTATCTTCACTGTGACCCCCCATGATGAGTAGCAACTTGTTACATAAGCAGTACCGCTGTCTCCACAGGCATAACCATGAGGAACAGATGGTGCTGTTTTGGGTAAATTGAGTTACCAGAATCTGGTTTTATAAACCAACAATTTAACCAGTTGGGGCCATGCCCTTTTTGTCATACAATGAGCATAAAACCATGCAGTTCTTGCATAATAAGGCTAGAGTGCTAAGATTTTCAATATTTTTAAGATGCTCAGGCCTGGGCTAACTGTGATATTGCACCTTACCTGGGGAGCAAAGCACTCCTAACTCTTCCCAGGACTTGCAGAGCAAATCTCTTGCTTTGAAAATCCCAGACTAACCAAAGAATCACTGTTGCAGCTAGTGACAACCAAAGCCAAGAAACCAAACAAGGTGCGAGGCTCCAGCAAATGCTCTGTGTTTACTGCTGAGGGGATGAGGGAGAGGCTGCTGGAAAGGAAAGGAACAGTATTTTGCCCCTAAACAGTCAAAGCCAGGGGCTTCTACTGGCCACTGCTGCTGCCTTGTCCTGGTCCAACAGTCTAAGTCAGTTTTCAGAAAAAATATATTTGTGGAATTTGAAATTCCCCTTGGCATTTCTTGCTCTCAATGCAAAGTTTTGGCAGGGTGTGATGCTGTTCCCAAGTGTTGGCCAGAGCATGTCCAGCACACTACAGAAAATGTGTTTTCTGTGCTACATGCTGAGCACCAACGCTGGTCTTATTAATGCACACAACCCCTCATATTTGAACTGTGTAAACGGCTTCTAACAGCTCCTTTCCCCTCTTTGTTCAAACAAACAATGGCCTTTGGAAATTTATTTTAATGCTGCCGAGACCAAATTGTTATTTAATTTAACAAATGAATAATTCTCCCTTCCAAATCCCCTTTATCTCTGCATGTATATTACTTAATAGCTTATCTATACGCCTATCAAATTCTTGCTCCTCTGAAAGAATACAATGGGCGATCCTTTGCTTGGACAGCAGATTAGGAGAGGGAAAGGGGGATATGGCTCCTCTCTTCATTCCCATCTTGCCATACAGAGAAAGAATGTACTTTGTTTTTCTATGGACCTGTTTGCCAGCTTTTTTGGCCATGAGATACCAAATTCGGAGCTGCTTCTGGGAAGACATTTGTGATAAGGAATGCAACACAGGAAATAAATTTGCATCAATAACCACTGCTGATATAATAAAGATATTTTGAATCATTTGACTTAAAAGTTACCCCATTCCTTTTTTTGCTTGTTCTATGCATTTGGGATTCATGTTGATGGAGAACGGTTAACTCTCTAAAGGCCCCTGCACTGCAGCCTTTGCATACCTGAAGAGCTACATAGGTGAGCTGTAGAAGACAGTTTGCTCAGGACCACCTCTTTTAGGAGCTGGCCTTACCTCCTTCCACCACATTGCACCCCACTGCCATCAGCCAGAGCTCGTGTTTGCCCAGGGACCTGCCCTCCCTCCTGCAGGTAAAGAGGGCAGCCCTGGCAGCACAAGCTGAATGTGAAAGCTGAGTGCTCAGCTCCAACAGAGAAAAGAAAAGCCACATGCAGCCCTCCCAGGTGCTATTAGGGCCCCCTCCTTGGGGAGCCATCGTGAAGAGCGTGCATAGACAGACACTGAAGGAGCAGAGGAGAGCAGGGTGCAGAGCACCCTCATGGGCATTAGACCCCCTTGGCACGGATGGGAACACGTCATCTCAGCCTCTTTGCAGACTTGGGCATCACAGGATGCATTACCATGCATCACATTTCCAGGGCTTTTTCAAAGCCAGTGATGGCACCTTCCCCTCACATCACTATGCTTTTTGAAGATATTCATGATTTCGGCAAGAAATTTCTTGACAGATTTCTTCAGGAGCAAGCAGGGATAGCTTGTGTGTGTATATATATATATATATTATATCTGTTATTATAGCTACTAGGATTGTCAAACCCAACATTTTCACTGCAAACCAGGAAGGTGCAGGCTCTCCATGGCAAGGAGCGCTGTGAACTGCCAGACCTCGCCGCGTGCTTTCTTTTGGGACGGCACCATGACTGCACATCACCAGCATAGGAGCACTTGTCTTCCTGGAGGACCAACGTGCTTCTTCACCCTCTGCCACCATGGCCAAGGTGGGTGCCCAGGCTGCAGTGAGGTTAACCTGCCCTCACCTAATGGGGCCTGATCAGATGCCCACACTGGCCAGTGGGACTCCATGGCCTTTGAGTTTGGCTCCTGTGGATGACGGTAGGCAAGAGGGGATGGCAGTGCTGGCCCAGCTGAATAACCTCTCTGCCTGCCTGGAGGGGGAAAAAATGAAAAGGTTTTTAGGAAATTAACAGGGTAAATGGAGGGGGTGGGCAACCTAGCTCAGCTTGGTGAGACCTGGTTGCCTTGAATATGGAGCCTGTGTGGCTGTGGGGGCTTCTCTTAGTGATGGGTCAAGAATCCCATCTTCCCTGGCTTTACAAAAATTACCTGTGGGGCTGAGGGCAGTGAAAAGCAGGAGCTGGGCTGCTCTGCGGGTATTTCAGGTATTATTAGCCTTGAGAGCATGAAAAAGTGTCTACGTGGGACCAGAGAGTGGGCAGCATCGGGGGAGCCTGCTGGGTGTGGACAGCACTTCAGCTGCTGAATTGCAGTTTTCCTTATCCTTTCTCTTTCACCTCTCCAGCTTCTCTTCAGTCTCAGGCTGACTTCTGGATTCATTCAGCCTAATTCCCCAAATCCTCAGATCTACAGAAAAAATTTTCCAAGGCTTCTGCCCTTTTACATTGTAGTTTTAAAAAGGGACTTTTGAATAAATAAAACCATGAAATAATACTTGAGGGTATACAGTAGGACCTAGCATGTCAAATTGTAAATAAACTGAAAACATTTAACTTTGAGAACAAACACCCCCATCACACACGCACACACCCCTTCACCCTGCAAAAGGCAGCATTAGAAACATTCGTGTATTTAGGTAAAAATGTGAGGCCTAAGCAGTTAAAAGGCAATGTGCTCTAAAGCTTCCCTAATCTATTTTCCTCCAATTCTTTCCACCTCTAAGAAGCTTGTGGAGTTAGTTGCCGATTAACATTCAGGAAGATTGTACTCTGTCTCCAGTTCATTGCTCTCTTGTTGGCTTATTGTTATTCAGAGCCCATTTATTGTAGATGAGCCATTCATTTTCCTCTAATTGGATGGGATTGGATTTCACTTTCATTGTTGGATGCATTGAAAACCCGGGAGGGGCTGCGGGGATCAGACCAGGGCTGGGGAGATTTAACTCAGCACAAAGTTTAGGTTGCAGCTGAAAGAAGCTGCAAATTTTTTTTATGTGCAAATGCCTCATGGCTAGATTTGCAAGGTCTCCCTTGTGATCCCAAACACCTTATTGTGTAACTTATACTTTTGGAATTTTTATATAGTTCCTCACCAAAGCACTCATCACATGGGGATTGCTAGGAAGATTTCTGAGCGTCAGAAACCCAGCAAAGGCTTTGCACTGATGTCCCTCCTGTCAGGATCCAACTGGCTTTCTGACTCTTTCAAATGTTTGGATTAAATCCTTTCACAGTGCCCAGATCCTGCACTGTAACGTCCTCCTCTGCAAATCTGTTCAGATTTGTTTGGGGTAATACACGGGTCCGCAAGCAGAAGGTAATTTGGAGGCTGTGCTCTGCAGTTATTCGCACTGCAAATTGCTCCAGCAGCTGCTGCATCCCCACCTAAGGGCAAGCCGAAGGCTGAAGAGCCTGCCTGGCGCTGAACCACAGCCCGGTTTTGTGGTAGAGACACAAACCTGGACCAAATCCATCTCTCCCAGCCATCTCATAACTCACTCTGAAGTGTTGGCCGCAGAGCTAAAAATACACATGGGCACCCACACGTGGGCGTGCGTGTCACTCAGCCGGCAAGTCGCTGTGCCATGTGGGAGCCCCCTTCCCAGTCAGAAATATGGGGTCGGGGTGGCCACGGTCATGGCATGGGCGAGGATAGCACAGCCACTCCGGGCTCCTAGGTTGTAGCATCTTGCACCTCACCAGGGATGGCAGGGAGGGAAAACAGCCCTCCTCGTCCCCTCAGAAAACCACATCTGCCGAGAGCAGGTCTCAGAATTTAACGGCTTGAATTAAAGACAGTATTAAACTCAAGGATTTAACTGTCTGAAAAATAGGTGCGTGATCCGCTGCAGGTTGCTCTGGAGTCAGTGGAGAGACAGGCACCCCTGGAGAGCAAGCAATGCCTCCTGAGATGGGTCTCATGGGTGGGACGAGCTGGTCTCTGGAGTGGAGAAGCAAGGAGACGCCTACCTTAGATGCAGCCTTGAGCTCTAGCACATGCCCTAAATGTCTTCTAATCATCCCTAAACTCACCTCTAAACATCAGCTGGCAAGGTAAAGCCAGGGGCTGTCTTTCTGGGAGAGAAGGTGGAGGGAGAGGAAAAGGAGCAGGGAGGCAGTACGAGGCAGTATGGCAAAACTACTGCAGTGTGTTGGAAGGGTTAACATCTGGTCTCCTGCAGATGTGTGTCTGATGGGGACCTGGGGGCTGGCTGAGCTGGGGTATTTACATGGGAAATTCTCCAGCAAACTGCAAGCGTGTACTGCAGCCTTTCCCTCTACGGGGAGCCATTTTGCACCTCTCTTCTAGGGCACGGATTTACATTAAACACATAGGAGTGTCGTATCTCTGACACCTTTACTGTGCTGACAGATTTTGAACTGGACAGCAGGTTTAAAAGCTACCAGAGGGGGCACAGGGAAAGGAGGGAAACACACGTGTGCCTACACGCAGTGATGGTGTGATCAGAAAGCAGGTTATTAGAAGGATGAAACAATTATCAAAGAAATTGTTGAGAAAGACCCTCTGCTCATGCACAAAAGAACCAGCAAAACCCATTTCCTACAGATCTGTGCCCGGTTGCTGACAGCACCTAAGAAGGTGCCAGCTTGGCCCAAAACCCTACATGCAGTAAGGTATTTATTAATTTCTTTCTCATGTGGATCCTCTGGTGTTTTATAAAGGCTAAGCACACACTTGAACGCTTCTCTCTTCTCTCTCTGCATCCTTTAGTTAAATTTTAGGTGACTTGATACCTCTGAGAAATCCACCCATCACCCACACTTGGTGGAAGGAGACCAGCATAGACCACAAGAGCCTGGGAGGGAGGCAGGGGGACCCACACACCAGGTAGGTTGAAGATAAGAGAATTAACACCAGTCCCAAAGACCAGGCTCTGGCTGAGACACAAGATATTTAAGACATTAACCATTAAAACTGATAGACCAAGCAATGAGGACAATGTGCAAAGGTGCCTGAATTTTAAAAAGATATTAAAAACAAGAGGTAAAATTTGACCTGTTGCTTGCTGAGAATTTTTTGTTTAAAAGGACTATGAGAGACACTATACCTAAAAGGCTTTGACATGAAGACCTGCGTTGCAAGTAACTGGTACAAAACACAGGCATTTTGAGGGCCTGCAGCCCTGCAAAGCACACGAAACACCAATGGGAGGAGCAGCAAGCCTGGCTGTCCAGATTCAAAGGCAAGTTGACCAACGAAAGAGCTTCAGGTGACAGCAAGCCCACCAGACTTCACAATCTGTTGCTTCAATGCCCAATTATGCACATAAAATATTATTTTGTTTTTTTCAGCTTCATTAAATAAACCAAAATTTTATATACCTTCTTCCTACGGAGATATTTGGTGGTTGTCAACTTCTGGCTCTTGGTGGCTCCTAGGGTCTCTGGACTCCTATTAAACAGTCTGTGAGTGATAATTAAACAAAGCAAGTCTATGAGCTCAACAGCCACTATCCCGGGTTTGCACCTCCCCTGGAAATTTGTGGTGGTCTGCAAAGCAAAAATTACAAAAAACATCTGCTCTGGCTCCCACACAGCCTCCCCTTAGCCTTCCCCTGAGTGTGCTAAGCAGCATGATCGTAAATCATCTCACTGGGTTTTTCAGGCCTCTGCAGATATGTGGGTTATGGGCACTGAAGCTGGCCACAGTCATGGTCTCACCAGCACCGTATGAGGGGATCAACTCCTTATGGCTAATGGTGCTTTCCCACATTCCCTGTGCAAGGATTATGGAGCCTCTGTGTTACTCATTGGCTTTGACCATTACACACCATCTCTGTGGTATCTCCAGCACTTTCAGGTTGTTTTCCAAATCACGGATATAGACATTGAGTCCCCCGGGCCACAGGTCTTCCAGGAACCTGTTGGACATTTTCCTTTGGACAATGTTCTCCAACAGCAGTTACAGCTCAGATACTGCTGAGCTACTTACTGTCATGCTATATGCACTGCACCAACTTTAGCATTACTTTTTCTAATAACATTACTTCTTACTTAAGCAGGGACCATGCATTTCCACCTTTAACCCAGCTTCAGGAGAACCTTTGTCTGTAAAATCGTATCAACCCACATGGGTGAACATCTTGGTTGTATCACACACTCAGAGTTCAGGTATTTCTCTCCTGTTTTTTCTCCATTTTTTTCCAACTATCCACTACAAAGAGGCAGTGGGACTCACACAGTGAGTCACCATCACAGGCAAGGAAGTTTGCTTCCCAAAGTCACAACAGGGCAGCGTCAGAGAAACCAAAGTGCGGGCAGGGAATCTCTTACCTCTTCTGTGCTTGGGCAGAGCTACCTTTCAGTTTTTCCTCTTGCACATCAGCCACACCAAACTCCACTCTTCTCTAAAGAAAAGCAAAGCCAAACCGCTCATCCCATAGCCACGGAAGCTCTGGGAGGTATTGACCTCTACTAGTGCAAGGGCTTTACCAAGGAAAATCTAGCAGGAATAGTAAAAATTATGACCTTTTAAAACTCTTCCAAACAATTACAGAAGGAAATGAGAACTTTCTGTGCCATTTTAATGTCCTGCTGTTTTAGTAAAAATTTGACATGACTGTTTTATTTTGTTTCAGGATTTTTTCTGATTTCCTGATTTTGCCTTGTCTTTGTTTACTTATTTTTCCTTCCTCCCATTCTTAGAGAATTTGCAGAGGTTAAAAAGAACACACACACACACAAATTTGGAAACAGAAAATAGATAACCCTTTTTTCCATCTGACTACCTTCTCCAGATGTTTTTGAATGGGAACAACCAACCAGGCAAAAAAGGCCTTGAATGCTAAATTAAAAAAATAATCAGCGCGGGCAGGGAATGACAGAAGTGGGAAGGTGAAAAGAAGAGCAGACGGTTCCTAAGAGCAGGACATCCCACCCCAGACTGCACCTCCTCACCCTCCAACTGCAGAAGCAGAGGTTATTTGCAGGCTGACCAGCTCTCCTGGCCTCATCTCCTACCAAATCTTTATTCTCAGAAAGCCTCTTTCCAGGCCCAAAACAGGTAGCAGGAGTGTCTGGACCCTGGTTCTCACCGGGCAGATGCAGGAGCTATGGTGGCACACCCTTGGCATGCCTCCAGGAAACACAGGACATACTTAAAAAGGCATTTTGCCTTAGGCTGGGAAAAACTGTCCTCATCTTCCATAATTGTCCAAGAAATGACAATGAACAAATGGCTCCCTGTCATTCATTATTTTATCATGGGCTTGCCTCCATGTGAACAAGCTGCGTCATGACCTAGGAAATGAAACCTGCCTGATTCTCGCAGGTTTGCACGCAATATTGCCATTTCCTCACTGCAGTAATTCAAGCTCCCCATCCCTATGCCTCTTACAGCCCTGTCACTCCTCTCACTGTGCCTCAAGAAGGGCCCCAAGCCTTTCCATGGTGTGCCCAGGTCCCCCATGGCCGGCCAGGCAGGACCTGCCACAGCCCCTTGTGGGGACAGCCTGGGGGGTTTCCGCCTCCCAGACGGCCATTTGAGGGGTCATTTCTATCTGAAGCACCGGACTAGGTCCTAACATACATTGCTATGAATAAAAAAAGACAGGCCACTAGTTAACAAATAACAAAACCACCACAATCATAACATCTGCTCACATCCTTGGGGTGTATCATCTCTGGAGAGGATGAGCCTCGCTGTCGGCTCAGCTGCAGCGCTGCCAGGGTGGTGAGGACAGGCCAGCCATTACCTGCGGTGTGTCCAGCAATGGCCCTTCTCCCTCTGCCATCCCCGACCTGCTGGGGCATGGCTCCCACCGGCTTTCCCCACCCCAGGGCTTGGGTACAGCAGTTGGTCTCTGCCAGCCTCATTTCTTGCTTGTACAGGTGGGCCCGTGAAGGGCCATGTCTGCCATGTTGTGTCGGCCGCCTGGGCCTGGCTCACCACAGTTAAGGGCGGGAGGCCTTGCAGGGCTGCCAGGACACAAAATGACATCTCCTCCTATGGCTGCTGTCCCCAGGAAGGTGAAAAGCATCATTTTCTTTCCACGATGCCTCCTAAAGGCCAGAGAGGCTTGTGCCCGAGCAGCCCTGGGGAAAAAAACCCTTAAAGCAGGGTGTGCCGGGAGCGAGGCCGCAGGGCACCGCTGTGCTGGGCAGGAGCCATGGGGCAGCCCGGCCCGGCTCCCCAAGGAACAACATTCACCAGCGCCCCACCGGCCGTTTTGTCCTGGACTTATTTATTTGTTATGAATAATTACAGCTCCCCTTTCCCCTCCCCTCCGGCCTGGGCACAAAGCAGCCTGCTCCCCAAAAGGCAGCGGCATGTAAAAGTTTGTTGTCGCATCTCCATTAAACTGTACACTCTCCACCCGCCAGCAATAATGCACTTCAGATAATTCGTTGACGCAATATATTTTCCAGGATAGGCTTTTGTTTTCTTTCTTGGCCGCTCACCCTCTTTCTGTGGTCAGTTTTGCTCATTTCTCTTGTAAGCTGTCTAGAGGCAGAGAAAAGGCTTTCAGTTTTAAGCAGTTTCCTTTTCAGTCCCCCTTTATTGAATTCCAACCTCCATTTTTTTTTTTTAAGCATAGGGACATCATTTATCTTGGACTTTAAGTTGCAGGGGCCTTCAAGGGGCTTCTTTTTTTCTTTCCCAGCTGCATTTGTTGACACACAGTCAATCTGGTTTTTGCCTTCATTCCCCCTCTTCCCCCCAGCAGGCCATAAAGTATCGACAGCTGTGCCCTTTATTAGCATAGCCATTTTAAGCACAACAAGGGGGAAGAGACTAAATATATTACAGCCATTACCTCTGTCAAAAAGTGACAATTTTAAAACATTTTAGCTTTTCACTGGGAAAGCTGGCAGCACAAAAGAAAGTGCTATAATTTTATTGTAAATGCTTTTTAAATATGGGTCACTTGGCCATAATCAATAGAAAGGATGGAAAACTTCAAAGCTTGAGAACAGTTCAGGCAGATAGCAGAATTTTTTTTTTTAAAAAGGCTTGTCTTTAAAATATGCTAATTGGGGAAAAAATACAACAGTGAGAAGCATGCAAAATAAGATCTCGTTCCTGGCGGTTTTGTTTTCCGTACAGCTCTGTTCATGCTTTTCCCATCTACTTATAAGTGTGTTTTACAACTTGGATGGGAATTATTCCTCCCCAACAGGGTGTTATGAACATTTGGGGACTGAGAAAACAGGAGGGAATCCAGGCAGCCACTACTCTCTTCTCAAAAAGGAAAAAAAAAACCACCACAAACCCTACTGTTTTTTCAAATGCCTTTGGAAGTGTGATGTGCTGCAGCACTGATTTACCAGGAAAGATCACTTCTTGAGGATAAAATAATCCTGAAGCCTTAGAATCCTGGCAGTTTAGGTTCAGGTTTGGATTCTCACACTTGCTGGTTTTTATATGGCAGAAACTTGTATTTTAAGCTTCCAGAATAAAGAATTGGCCTTTTTGATTAGATGAGGACTAACGCCCACAGTCAGCATCTGTTACGAGCTCTAAAAGGTAAAAGAGGGCTTACAGATGCCCTGAAGCCTGTGGATCTTGGCTGCTTTTGTTTTAATTTGTAATGGGTTTATCAGGCAAAGAGGAAAGGGCAATCTCAGCAGGGTTTATTTTGAATGGATTCACCTTCCTCTCCATTCGTAACATCTGGAGAGGACTTAGAAGTCTTTTCTCTCTCTTATCTGTACCTCCCCAATTACAATTTTTGCTTGAGGTTTCACTTTGCTTTTTAAATTTCAGAACATATGTAAAACTTGGCTTATACCAAGGCAAGTTGTTAAACAGGCTCCCAAAAGCAAAGCTGCTTTAAAGGATCTATTTAAACAAAAGTCGATGAATTCCACACAATATACGGTGCCTATCAACTGTTGCGATGCAGTGTTTGTCTTGGTGGTGGTTCCTGGGAGCCCGTACCCCACTGCACTGAGCACTCTCTGAATTCGCAGGAGAGAGCAAGAAAGCATCCTGCTCTGGGAAAAGTGAGGTCCATGGCAAAGGGGAATTCGGAAGGAATTCTCACCACCCATCTTTTGGCAACCAATTTAGCAGTTAAATGTAACCAGCTGGTCTCCCCAGGCTCCCTCTGTAGTCGAGGGAGGGAAAGCAAAGCTCCTGCAGAGGGTCATTCAGTGCACCCAAATTAGCCTTACTCTGAATTGTCCTGTCTCTCATCCATGACTGGAGAAGGAGTTTGAAGAGACTACCCGGGTAATTTAGCCAGCTAAGATGGGTGGTCTGAATAATTCCTTCCCCGCCAACCTCTAAAAGCCTGCCTAGGTACCCCACAGAGATTGGCATGCCGTCGGAGGGATCGATTCCCAAGCATGTCAACAGTTCAGTAATCTGCGCTCATGCCTGCTCTAGAGAAAGCCGGGATGCTCGAGGAGCTTACTTGATCCCGTTGGACTCTGTAGCTCCTAGCCAGGGAGCTGACCTGAGCCACGCGCTGTCATACGATGATGTTGGACTGTTTGTGGCGATGGTCAGGTTTGGGGGATTTTTTTTTCCCCCCACCTGTCAGACTGCATCTTCTGTCCTCAAGCCTGGCCAGAGGCCACTGAGATGGGAGTAGCTGCAGGACAGCCTGGCCCTTAGAGGTGTCTAATGGTGGAATTGAAAGTGGGTCTGGTGCTGCATAGACAGGAGACACGGCTGCTCCTGCCTTCTTCCCAACAAAGGAGTTTGGTCCCTTCTTGTGGGACTCCCCTCATCCTCACTTGTACAGAGTGAGGAATGGGGGCTTGCTCTCAAGAAGGAAAGCAAGTCACGGAGGTATGGCACATCTCCAAAATGAGGGACTGACGTGCAACAGCCAAAGCGTTACCGATTCTTTCAACCAAAGGCAATACCCTGATGAAGGCACAACCTTCCATGGGGCCAAGTAACAGACAAAAGCAGAGGATTAACCAGACTCACCTGCAGGCAGTGGTGCTGGTGGTGAGAAGAAGAGCCCTGAAAAACACTCAGCTTTACCACAAGTAGGCAATTACCACCATTTTCTGTGCCATGCAGCCACCTGCATCTCCCCCATCCGCCTGGCCGCGCTGCAGCCCGTGCCTGCCCTGGTTACCCACAGGCAGTAGAGGACAGGCAGGGTGGCCTCCCAGGTCCCACCTCCACTGGGCAGGGCCTCCGCTGCCCTCAGGTGACCCCCAGGCAGCTGGCTGGCAGCAGAGGTCAGGAAGGAGTGACAGCATACCTTTCCAGGCTCTTCTGCCTGCTCTTCAGCCAGCGCCGAGCTGCCTGCGCTAGAGCTGCTTCCGCGTTCCCAGGCACACCCAGCGGGACGGTATATGGCAAAGCTAAAAAAATGCCAGTTCCCCCCAAAATTCCTGGTGTAAATATTGCATCACCAGAGCGAACACACGGATTTTGGAGAGAACCAGCTTCAAGATGAGCAAAAGTTTTTGCATGAAGAAACCAGGACTTGTTCCCTATCACTTCTCATAAGAGGCAGAGCCACCCAAGTAACTAAGTTGTTAACATAACAAAGATTTTCCTTTGCCAAATTAAATTGTGCTCTGATTTTGGTTTTTTTTTTGCCTGAAAGTGAGCTACATCTTTGTACTACCACTAAAATCATCATTTTTCCATGCTTGGCCAGAAAAGAATCTGACCTGGGCAGCTGTATAACTTGCTGCTCATCAAAGACTGGCAAAGTCTGGCTCAACTGTTTGAACAGTGGAACAGTCTTTTTACAGCCAGCCTTATTAAAGCACAGGATTTTATTAGCTGTTTTGTGGTAATAAGGTGAAGGACAATGTTGTGGAATGCTCCTTCAGGAGATTTGGGACCTTATATACTTCGGGGTTTACTTTCCTCTTTCGGATTAGGATGCTTGGCAACCAACTAATACGACAGCTTCATTGTAATATTCTCTTCCTTAAAGTCACCTTTGACAACCAATTTTTCACCCAGGTAGAAGAAAATTATTGCTTGAAGAACTGTAAGAGAAGTATACTGTTGCCCAGTTGTTCTCTTTTGAAAAAAAATTTTTTTTAAGCCATTGCAGGTTTTCAGGTACTTGGAAAAAGTCCAGTTATAGGGTGAAAAATCTATTTTGGCCACAGGCAATATACAGCAATGTTGTATATTCAAAACATCGAAGCTAATGTGGTTTACCTCTTTGGCAAATTTCTTTAAAGTTCTGGTAATTTTCTCACAACAATGTTTTTAACGGATTGTAAACGTCCCTTTTTCCTGAAAACCACTTTTGGGGCACATAAAGTTTCAATTAGCGTTTGAGAACACCTGCCAGGAAGTTTTCATGAACATTTAAATAAACATGTCTGAGCTATTTTGCAAAAGAACAAAGTATTCTGACAAATTTCAGCAATTTCCCATCAACTTTTGTTTCATAACTCTAATGGGAAACAAAGAAATGCAAAGCTTCCAAATCATTGATGAGCTTTAATGAGAACTATGTTACTTCAGACTGTGGATGCCAAAATAAAGATTGAAACATGGATTTTTGTATTTGGGACTGACTGTGAAAGGCTTTTTGGGAATGAAAGGTACACAACTCTGAAACCCGCTGGCTAACACTTTTACAGTCACCACCGGAAAATCTATTGACATTTTACTCAGAAGAGTTCCTTTTTCCAATTACAGTATTTTCTGTGTCAACTATACTCAAATGTTTTGGAGGAAAAATGAAAGCGTGTATTTATATAATCAAATACCGTTATTTCATATAATACAGAATAGCTCATACCATATGGGATGTAATGCATCAGTCAAATACATACATAACGAGTCTATCAGAGCTACTGCTTGCAGAGGCAGCAAACCTTTCATTGCTCTCCAGCCTTCAGACTACCAGGTATTAAAATGTTGCAGGTTGCAACAGATTCTCATGGTCACGTCTGAACAGGAACCTCGGACGCTCGTTCAAATGCAGACGTGGCACCTCTGTGCTCTGTTGGGCAGGAAAGAGAGAGCATTTCCCAAACTGGCCGGGCTCACTGACCAGTTTGCCGGTTTAAATAAAGTTGCCCAAGCCTCCAGTTTTGGAGCTTCAGCTTTGAAAATAAACTCGGGAGCAAATCCTAATTTCACAGTAAACAAACAATTCCAGGGAGGTGGTGTTGCTTTTTTTTTTTTAAACCACCAAATACTCACTTTACTTTTCTCCTGTTAAGAGAAATCTTAACACATGCATTGTTACTTTGAAGAGAAAACAAACATCATACAGCACACAAGGAAGCAGATGCGCTGTTGTGTTGGAGGAACTTTGTTCTTAAGGCTTTCCCAGCTCTCCAGCCGGTGCAGCTAAGGATGGACCTATGTTACATTTCAAAGATAAGCCAAAAATCTTGCAGCACCCCTTCCACAAACTATTGTCTTAGAACAAGAGATACTTTGGGATACTGCACTGGTAGAAGTTATTAACTAGATCAATGTGCACTCCCACTACACGCACCCCAGTTATGAAGATCACTCTTGAGTTAGAGGATTCAGGCAGAACCTTCTGTGCTTGGTCTTCATTGTTTTCTTTTTAATTGAAGCAGCATCTCATGTCTGTAAAACCTACTCCAAGCATGTATTTTCCAAGATAAACTAAAGAGAAGAACTGTTTATTGCGACTTTTGTTGCCCTGTTGCAACTTGCAGGAACCAGACCACAAAAGCCTCATGCTATACCATTTGTAACGAGGTCCCTGGAGCCATTATTGTTTTATTAATCTCTTTAGCCAGCTAATTGTAGGAGCATATTCAAATTGTAAAGTGACAAATTGAGATTTTGCTCTTTTTCATGCTCTGTATTCATCCCTCTATAGCAACCCTTATAGACACCTATTACAGAAATAACTGCTTCTCCGGCCCCAAGAAACAGCCTCAGCTGATACCAAGACAGGACTCAATTCCTCATTAACAGAGCTAGTTAAGTTTTGCTCCTCAGGGAGGGTTCATAAATTCTTTGCACTTGCAGTGCATTTAATACTTGCCTGTGCTGGGCTCAGAGTAGTCAGTGGATGATGCTAAACTCAGAATTACATTTTTGAGACCCAGCTAAGCATATTTTTTGCTCCTGGACGACTCCTCCCTCCCCCTTTGGGATTCATACGTAATAGGTATGATTACAGTATTATCAATACATTGATGGGTTTTGCTTTAGCTATTGCTGTGTGGAAACAGTAGCCAGCTTCCTTTTCTCCCTATGCAAATTGTGATGCTCCACAGGGATGCAGCAGACAATGTAGCCCAAGTCAAGTCATAACCCAAAACATCAATGATTTTAACATTCAGAAAGGTCCCTGCTTACAGAAATGTATAGCATTAATGTCCCTAAGTTCCCTTTAAAAAAAAAGGCATTGCTATGGCTGGGCAGCGTCCTTTGGAAAAACATATTTACTGCTGAGAGGACAGCAGTGCATTATTTTTTTAGTCCTTTCGGAAGACTAAGGAGATCTGTGGAAGCTCCTCACATGGGAAACCACAGCATGATTCCATACTAAGTCCTCCCTTTATAAGGTCTTTGAACACCAACTTCCTTAGTTCAGGGAACCAGTGTCAAGTTGTAGGAAACAAACTGGAGAACCTTCACCAACCTCTGAAAGGTTCACAAGGAATGGCACGGGTATGCTTCTGAGCAAAAGAAAAAAGAAATTACAAACTAGGACATGGATTATTCTTCATGTAATTCATGCTGGGAGAAACACACAGAGAAAGAAACCAAGCAGGCAAAGAGGCAACAACAGCAGTGCAGCACGCCTAAACTTTAATCTTTGTTTTTAAAGAGTACAGAGTTGAAAGTGACATTTTCTTCTCCTTCCCACCTTCCCATTCTCTATCCCATTGCTTCCTAAGTTCTCCCTAAAAGGAAGTATTTCTTTGCTGATTAGTTTGACTTCCCTTCAAGTAAGGCATACCCGTTAATCTCCAAAAGTAGGCCCCAATTCAGTAAAACACTTGCACGTACACTTCACTTCAATCCACTCCCATTCATGGCAACATTTAAGTGTACATACTTGAATGCTGTTTTGAATAGGGATGTTTTTACTTAACCAAAGATGGGGGTGGGGAGGGGTGTATATTCATGTGGTCTTAACGGGGGAGGGGAGGGAGGACATAGAACATACATCATCTCAATGATCTTAAAGGTCTTTTCCAACCAAATGATTCTGTGATCTTGTTCCCAATTTAAAGGTAATTTTAGCAGCAGCCAGGGACTGACACACTGGTAAAATCTTAAGCAGCAGCTTAACCACAGAAGTGTGCAGCAGGAAGAAATCCAATGACATTTTGAAAGGGGTAGCTCTGAAATCACTGCTGAATGCCAGTTAAAGCAGCTTCATGAGGTCAGTCAGACTTCCAAGTTTAAACATCCTCTGCTCCTAATGCCATTAAGCAAACACGCTCCTTTAATTACAATTATATAAAGGGAAGGACTGGCAAGACAATACAAAAAAAATGAAATATCAAGAATGGGAAAACCTACAGAGTTCAGAAAATAGGATTCTGGAAAATTAAAGTGTTTGTATTTTATTTTACATTGTGGACTTTCACGTTTTATCCCTTTGAAATATGTTTAGTTTTAAATTAATAAAGATCATTAACTAATGAATTGATATGTTCTTTAAACAGACATAATAAAAATTCAGACATTATACCACAGGATCCATCATTTAAATAGCCCAATAATAGAACAGTTAAAGTGATGCTGACTAATGTGAGGATAAAACGCCTAGATAAAAGATGTCGTGGCTCTAAGGAAAAGTGTGGATTAGAGGAGAATTGAGAGTGAAGCAGGTGATGCTTTAGTCTGAATCTGAACTGTCTTGCTTGTTGATATGGTACTGGCTGACTGCTTCTTCCAAAGGAGCCATTGTACCATCCGGCCGCACTCCCATTGGTTTTATAAGCTCATCTCTGTAAGAGATTTAAAAAAAGAATATATATTAGCATATGCACACATATCAATTCACATGTGTATAATACAGCCACATACAGTACATGCTTTAGAACATAATGAGCCTTTAAAAGGAAGTTATTTCTGCTAAAGCCCTCTGTTTCGAAGAAAGAGGAACAAAAACCCTTCCAAAATAGGTGGGAGGGGAAGAGCCAGACAGATAAAGACTTCATTCATGTAGGCCAAACCTACTTAGCCAATTAAAGACACCATGAAAAGTCAGTGCCTAATAGGCTCAAGACAAGGAGCAGGTCCACTGTTTTAGATACACAAACTAGCTTTTCTTCTAAGAGTTCTCTGACAGCCATTTCTTCCTAGAATTTCACCTGCAATTCTGGCCAATATATGCCCAGGCAATTAAAACAATGATTCATCTTGTTGAAGGAAATAACTCTGTTACGAGAACAGACTCCGCCTACGCTGCTACTACGGGTGTGTAAGTACTTGTTGATTCATTTAAAAAAAGCTGACTGATTCTAATACTATTGCTTTTGTTTGTGGCAGTTTAATTACAGGATTGACAGCCATTTTAATCTCTTCAAAGCTCCAAAGGCCTCTCAGCAGCTAATCCAATTATATCTACTCCACAAGCTACAGCCTCATCTAAGAGNCCAGTCTGCTGCTTCTTAAATTACCAGGAATGCAAAAATAACCAATAGTTTGACCTCTTAAATCACAAATTGGATAGGCTTACCATTAAAGGACATTGTAAATGTGTTTCCCATTATTTAGTTCATTTGGTGTGTTCAGCAGTGAGCTTTTGGATGTTTTGGGGTTTTTTTTAATTCTTTACAGAAATCATTTGATAACTTTCTTTCCTGGAGTTTGATTAGGTCCTCTGGACCTACAATAAGAGAAACTGAAGACTTTAAAATGAAGGTTTGGTGGAGTTATAATATTCTTGCTATAAAAACTAATGGATGCATATTGTAAAGTATGGGTGTAATGAATATAGTGACCTTCATAAATATCTATCTATCTTTTATGATTGGAGATAGCTTGCCATACTTGAAGAGTGACACCAAGTCCTCTTCCTTCAGGCAATGTGATCTATAGTATGCAGATTCTGCCCAAATGAGAGCACTCTTAAATTTTCAAGTATCTGCTGGAGATGTGTGCGAGAAGAGATCAAAAGAATACTTGAAATGAGATTCAAAAGGGCTCAAAAAAATGAAGACTTCAGATCTAGTGTCCAAACAGGACCAGAACCTTCCCTGCCTGCTGTAGGGGTCCTCCAAAGGCAAAGCCAGAGTGCTTTGGAGTTGCGTCTAGTAGCAACTACTTTTTTCACAGGAAAAACCCCTATACATCTAAGGCCTTTCTGGCTTTTAAACACCATAATACAAAACAAGTGTCCTTTGAAATATGTATTAGTCTTGCAACAATTCTTCAGTGCCACTTACTCAAGTTCAAGCCTCAGCAGTGATCTAGTACACTTACTTTTGGAGAAGAATGACCTGGAGAGTAAGTCCTTGCTCATATTTTTTAAGTCCTAAAAGTAAAAACATAGCCACAAATAATGAAATCACCTTTGCTTGCCCTCTGAGCTGAGAGGATCCTAGATTTTTGTTTTAAAAACCACAACGCATACTCTTAGGTTGCAACATTTAATATTGCAGCCAGAAGTCATAGAATCACATAATTTACTAGTCATTTACAATTTATTATTGGTAAAATAAATGATAATGGCTAGTAAAGGATTAAGAAACAGTTCAAGAAAAAGGAAAGAGAAACACAGGAAAACAAGGTTCCAAGGTCCCCTTGTGTGGGGACCTCCCTCTCCTCACATAAGGATACTTACAAGATATCTGTAAATATTGTGAAGAACTCCTATTTCATCATTTGTCATNCAAAGATTTATTTAATCCTTACTTTTTATCACCTCATTTATATGTGGATTATGGCAAAAGCTGTAAGGGCAAAGATAACATTTTGATTTTCTGCTAAAAAAAAATAATGGAGAATACCTCTAAATATTCAGGAGTCACCTTAAATAAAGGAGCGGAGGCTTGATGTCAATTTACCCCTCGCTTGAAAGGCGGCCCAGTAAAACTGCTGATTTAACACACATATACTACCCTCCCAAGCCACAGACAATAAAACGCTCATCACTCAATGGGGAAGCAAAGGCATTTCACCAGCTCTCTGCCTGGC
>VYZW01016014.1:6636-29516 GCA_013401315.1 Balaeniceps rex
GCTATCTTCAACAATGACAAGAACAATTCCAAATATCAAAAAGAACACCTTAAAATAACTTTTCAGATCTTAATTTCAACCCTCATAATTAGATCAGTTTACAAAGCATTTTGTGTAATCTCAGGTGAACTGTCACATAAAATACTCAACATCTTTGAGTAATCTGCTTAAATAAAATACATACATATAATTAGTTTCACATTGGCTCAGTAAGTCCACAGGGCCCCGCTAAAAACAACACTATAAAGGATACAAAAATATAATCATCCATGTAGCGTTTCTTTAAGTTCTCCACTATGGAATCTTCCGTGATTTTGGAAAGAAGGACCATATCATCCACTCCACTGTGCTTGACATTGTGGCTCTGCCAGTGATATCTGTAGTGTCCTTTGCTGCCCTGCAGGAAAGCACAATAAGCATCAAAAAGGTTACTACGTTTGTCATTAGCATTAAATAACTGAAAACAATCTATTCAGATTCCAACTTCCAAAATATTTTTCTTTCATTGAATTCCATTTCTTGATCCAGGCATTATACAAAAGCATACATAAATGATATCAACTGATTTACCTCTGAACTATTAAAGAATTGCACTGCCCTCAAAAATTAGAAGGTAATCCCATGAGGTTTTGTGAATGTCTATACACAGAAGGGATTTCAAATGGCAGGCATTTCTAAATCTAGCAGAAAAAAAAACATTTATTCCAACTGAGATGTAGTTATTGGAAGCTGAGGATGCAAAAATTACACTCCTACAGCACAACTATTAGTAGTGAGGATAATTACCACCTGAACTACTAAGTTGGCTACAGTGGATCCTCCATCCTTTAGTCTTTTAAGTCAAACCTGCACACATGCTGTTACTCAAATGGAAGCTGTGAGCCTGATTCAGCAATGTTCTGCAGATTATGTTACACAGCTTGTCGGCTGCATGTCTTAACAGTCCCTTTCAATCTGTTAGTCACCATGCTTAACTGACATCTAAATAGATATTCTCTCCCCACACTTAGAGACTACTATTTCAGGATGCTACTGAAAACTTGCGACATTTCAAGCTGTACCAGTTGAAATCAAAATCTGGGTTTTTTTCCAGCTGATTTGAACAGTAGTTAGGTTCTACAGATACACCTACAAATTTAAATCTAGTCCAGATCAATGCTATTAATTCAGCTATAAATCTGTTCTACAAACCCAAACCTATTTTCTGTAGCCTGGCAGATAACACTAATGGAGTTCTGCCCTCTTGCCTTTTTATACTTTAATTTTTGTTTACGCAATACTGAAATTAGTGATGCTAGAATTAACACATTTTACACCGAGAAGTTATCGAGTATGCTGTCAAGGAAGATGTGGCCAACAAAATGGCAATTCTGTGTATACCCTTCATTTTTTAATACCACAAATTCAAACAATGTGATTTAGCTACACTGCTCTCATGTATGTTATGGGGTCAAGTCATATTCATCAGAATACAAGCAATTTATTATTATAAAGTATTTTGCAGAATAAAATAATGCATAATTTTACAGATTAAATAAGAAAATTTAGGTACTCTGAACACTTTGGCTGCACTCAAGTATTTTGAAATGGGACATTAGCAATTTACGGAGGTGCGACTTTTGTGTGTACACACTTCCGCACTAGCAAATGACCTATGCAACTGTACTAACACAAAAGCACGTCTGCTGAATTGTTTCCTCATGTAAATAGTCAAGCACTTGTACCAATACCAGGCATAGGAGTGGGAACTACAAATGGAGTCAGGGGAGCGCAAGGTTCTTACTTTAAGCTGGGTTGGCTAAAAGTGTTCATTAAACTAGTCTCAGACTAGGTTTTTCCACAAACTTCACTGAATCTATAAGGGGGAAAACCCAGCAAAAACTAATGAAGACACAGATCTAATGCATAACGTATATTAGCAAATGGAGTCAGGCCTGTAGGTTAGCCTCATCTCAACTTGACTGACGTAAAAACCAAGGGCCAACTGGACTTTTATCTCAAGTTAAATTAACTTGCACTAAAACCAGACCCATTTTACTACTGCGGACAGCACAGAACTTGTAGGCTTTGTGTGTTTTCTATTAAGTTTCCAGCCATTGATACTGCTGATGCAGGCCCATCACTGCTAACAACGCTGAAGAACAGTTGCAAACTGGAATTAAAAGAATGCTTTTAAATATATTACAGCAGAGGTAAATATGTCTGAAAACACACAGTCTCAGCAATTTTCTTAAACATCCACAACCTTACATGAGCTTCAATAAAATAATAATCTTAAACTAGCTTAGTTTGCGTGAACCTTGTCAATTTTATATTTGCACAATGGAAGCAGTGATCTGGAAGCACTGAGAAAATGAAGGAACCAATTAATTTTTGGAAATTGTTATAAAACATGTGACTGAAAAAAATCAGTTGAAGGTCATGTTATTGGAGAAAACAGAAGTCCAACAGAGAAGCATAATTTCCTTCAGTATACTCATCAGCTATTTTTGATATTACACTTGGAAAAAGGAACTGGCAGGATGGGCAAAAAGGTACGGTATCAAAATAAATACAGAGAATTACATTCTTCACAAAGCTATACAGAATGTGGCTTAGTATCAGATAATAAAGCTATAGAATATGTGTAAGAAATGAGAGTGGGAAACCAATCAAGTTTCCCATTGGAAGCTACAGCATCAGACTCAGTAAATTCAATGAGAAGAGGACAAAGCTCACAAAGCCACAGGATACATAGAAAATGTGCACACAGTTTGCAAAACAGCAGGCTTTATAAAAGTCAGTGACTGTTGTTGACTGTGATTAAGCCACACACACTACCAGGCCACAGGGTTCTCTCCCAAAAGCAATGCGAATCAGCACGCAAGCAAGAGCGGCAGTGCCAGGAAGGCTCAGCTTGCCCTGAGAGCAGCTCTCCCCAGCACTTACACACTGCTTTAACGTGCAGTAATCAAATCTGAGTACTACAGTATCATATACAGTCAAACGGAAAAGGATGCAGAGAGATTTAATAAAAAGGTAGCAGCCTAAATATCCAAGAAAGCAATAGCATGGAAAACAGCTGAAAGTGGTAGCACTAAGTAGTTCACATTAATATTGTATCACATTTCAAATGGCGATTTCTATTTTGGGACTCCTCTTTTCCCCTTAAAGCATGGCCTTACATGCAAATATACAGAGAGGCAGCAAATCATCACCAGATTATTGTCAGACTTCTCCCTATGATCTAGAAACAAGCCCAAGCTTCAGTAATGCCTAACTGCATCTGTGGTTAAGTTTTGCTCTTACTCTCCCTTCTCCAGGAACCTAACACCAGTAGGATGGCCACACGCAGTGGCTAGCACCTCCTTGGTCTGGGCAACAAAACAGGGAGTGCTGTTTCTACAGGACACCACCTACCCCCAAGTTCTTGCTCTTCCAAGCATGAGCGATGACTACAGAGTCTAATCTGAATCTATCAACCTCAGTCACTTCCAACTGGTACTATAACCATGTCCAGTTAACAGTTAACTGTTTTTTATATAGTTTTGAATAATAAAAAAAAAAAACTTCCTGTCATAAATCATCTGAAAAAACTCTGCATCACAGCAGTTGTAAAAGCAACTCTTCATATTTCTCCAGGCTGGACATTTCCTAAAGGTCAAGGATATATACTTAAAAATTACAATGCTTTTCAATTGCCCACATTGCAAACACTAATGATTTGTTCTTATTGCACATTTTTTGAGAATTTAACCTTTATTTTAGCTAGAGCTTTCTACCATCCACATAAAAATGCAGTACTCTAATCTGCAGACAATTTACACCTGAGCTAATTACCTGGTGTCCACCTTAATTTGAACCTGCTTTGCAGGCAGGACTCACAGTAATTCACTCAGCTGCTCATTGTCCTCTGTTGCCCTTCACACAACATGCTTTCCCCTCCATCCCTCTCCAACTGCTCCAGGGACAGGTCGAGTCTCCTGGGCCTGATCAGGAACTTCAGAGCCAGCATAACAAAGGCCGGTGGAGATGCCCCACACCCCCATGTCAGCACTAGCCACAGCGAGGACTCAGCAACTCCAACAGAGCTCCCCTGTGGCATGGTCAGATCTGGGCAAACAGAGAGGCTCAGAGCTTGTGGTCCATCCCTGGGCCTAGCCCTGCAATTCGGATGTCAGCAAATAGCAGCTTGGCTTCTCTTAGGTTTTCTCAGTGAAAGATGTGATCTAACTGTACAATAAATAAGCAAATGAAAGTCTTTGTGTCAGCACTAACAATGCCTAAGCAGCTGAAAAAAGATGAGCTTGGCAGATTAGGAAAAATACAAAAAACCAAAAGCACATCAACAGCCTGCTAAAAGCCACAGAAGTGGAAACAAGAGTGTTGAACAACCTGGCTGCCAGGCCTCCTTCAGGCTCTCCCAGAGCTTCAAACCCAGCACCTGATGTTGCACAGGGAATGGAGGCTGGGCTGGCGAAGCTGGAATTAAAGGCGTGTACTGCATTGCTGTCAGCTGTTATTACTCATTTGGTTGCTGTTTTAGGCTCAAAATCAGATCTGCTTTGCACTGACAAAAATAATATTTATGAGTCACAAGATGACCCTGTGAGCTAGGAGCCTACTGTTTCCGAGCCATACTGCTTCAGAAGCGTATATACAGTTACCAGCTGGCTAGAGACTAGGCAGCACTGTCCTCTCCACCTCAAAAACTTTATTATCTTCAGCATCAGAACTATCAAGACTCTAAAGAACCTAAAAAATGAATTCTACTCTCACTTTGTACATCTCCCTTAACACCCACTCGTTAACAGACTAAGACAATTGCTACATTAATACCAAGGGAGGGGATGTAAACTCCTTTCTACGTACTAAATACTGACTATACTGTCTGTACTACTTTTGGTATGATATGGTTAAAGTACATTATTGTTTTGTTTGGAATGAATAATAAATATTGATGAGACATTTATTTACAGCATTTTTTTTTCTGCTGCTCTCTACCTTGTGTTACAATAGCAACTGCTGGTTTCTTGTTTTTGCCTTTATTATTGTTTGTGTATTTTTACATTATCCTAAGCAACACGTATTTGATGTGGCTATGAAAAGATTGAGTCATGCTGTGTCACAACAGGGTTTTCTTTTAACTGGAAGAAAAAGCAAATATTTTTGTATTTCAAGCTGTTTAAAAATAGTACATCTAAAAATAAAGCACTAAAAACAAGGGATCAAAAGAGACTGTGTATTCTGCCCGAGAAGGAGCCTTGTTTCTTCCTCTCCATCAGAATTCTGTCTAAACTACAACAACCTACATACCCTAATCATTCTTGGTTCCCACAAAGGCAAAAATTGCCATCCTGAATCTCTGACAGCTTTTTTCAGTAGCAAACATCAATCCTCCATCACAGTGCAGAAGGGATTCTCAGCCTCCACAAGGGAGTAAGAGTGTCAAATGATCACAAGCGGACCTTTTCTTTCCCTTTTCAGCTACGACAGAGTACTATTGCATAAAATCCTTGTAGTTTTGGAGGCATGTGTCTATCTACTCAGATTAGTATTATGAATACAATACTAAATGATACACAGCCATCATCTTAACCAAAGATGTCACAAAATTGAAAAAACTGCACACCATTTACTCTACACCTGACATCAATGCTTCTACCAATGGAGGCATATCACTACTCTCATACATGCATAATTTGTACCAGTTTTTCCATCTAACAAGAAAAGCAAAGCAAAAAAAAAAAAAAAAAAAAAAAAAAAAAAAAAAAAATCCCACAACTTTTTGCAATGATATCATCCATCAAAATAGCAAACTTTTATAATCCACTTACAGGAATCTTTCACATATTTCTATACAGTGAAAGAGTCTGCTGTTCTCACTAGGGAATATTGCAGAAATACTTAACATGAATTTTGGTCCTCGACTGGGATAATCAAAACTGAGAAGCCATAGTAGACAAAAGTGCTCCAAAATAGCTCTTGTATATCTAATGTTAGAAAAAAATAGAGATATTGGCTGCCATGATGTGGCCATATTTCAGAAAGGAAATTAAAGGAAGACAGCAGAAGCAGCTAGATGGACAAAGATAAAAGGCAAATCATTTAAATTTAACATGATGGAAATATTAAGGGAGACAAAAAGCAGTGCTTTAAGATTTGAGGAAACAGCAAAGCAAAAATATTGAGCATCTAGCAGCAGGACAGACATTTTATACAGAGAACTACAAATACCAAAAACGTATTAATGAATGGAAACTACTAGCAGGTTAATATCCCCAAAACCACAGGTAGGGAAATAAAATACTGAGAAAAAGATTTCTGGGGGGAAAAGCCATCAGTTCTCACTGTTTGCTCTCAGACAGGGGTTGGTTCAGCCAAGTGTGACTAGAAGGACTGACTCCAGAGCTCGTTACAGGCTGCAGGAGATCCCAGTTGCCCAAATGCTTACTCCCACCAGCTCCTGTGCAGGTGCTGCCTACCCCCGGCCCCCAGCAGCTCCCCACCATCACCTCCTGCCCTGGGCTCTGGAGCCGGGGAGCAGCTATGGCTCTACCTCCCTGCAGCCAAGGCCAGCCCAGCCGGGGCCGGCAGGAGGGGAAGAGACAGAAACTAGAGCCTCCTCACCTGAATAGCAAATGCACGCTTGTAACACAATACAAGTTATGGGAACGCGAGATGTCTACGGGGTATACACATTATGCTCATTCTCAGGAGTCAGGAAAGACATCAGCATTCTTGTAGGATAAATAACAGAACATTACCAAAATAAAAGTTGCTTCAGTGTTTGACTGTGAGGATCATGTATTGCATCAGTATTAATTTTCACTAATATTTTTAAAAGGTTATTTTTAAAAAGGCACAGCTACTCAACAGAACAAAGAAGGATGGGAACGAGCTTAAGAGCAGATCGTGCTAATGTATGTAAGTTTTTGACACAACTTACAGAGACAGTGGGCAGATACCAGAAAGTAGTTAATGAACTGTAAATTCATGGGGTTTGGGTGGTGTGGCCTAACGTTGCAAGAAATAATCTTCTCAAGGAAATGCAACACTGTTAACTACTTAATATGGCTGACTTGCTCTTAGACATTAACTGCCTTACTTGACTTACTGAGCAGTCTCCAAAGCTGTTCTAAGTTTCACTTGTTCCTTGTGGCATGAGTAGCAAAATTTCCTGTGACTGTGGTGGATTAAGGATAGATAGGCCTTGCAATAGCAACATTTAGTTGCTGAGTGTCTGTGTGTATACACACACACATACACACACCATTCCAATCATTTCAGTGAGCAGCACCCATGCACACTAACTCTTGATCTGTAAATTGTATATGCAGTTTGCATCTGTATATACTTATTGTGTAAGTTAAGGAAATGCAAGAGAGCAATTACAACAAACAAGTTTCACCTTGGCTGTATCACTCCTTAACGTATAATAAAGCTTTTATATCTGTCATTCTTCTCTATTAAAAACAAGTTTCAAAGGGGTTTGTGCAACCATACATCTTACATGTAATACTACAAAATACTGTACATTTTAATCCAAACTTGCTATCACAGTTCCATAGAGTATTAAAATTTATTTTGGCACCTGTACAATACAGAGACATGTATGTGTATGCAAACTTTTTCTTCCGTCCTTCACCGTCACTACAAAAAAAGGACAGGTGCTGGTTCCTCCTCCTGATATCTCCCTGGAAAAAGAGATGCTCTGAGATTTTTTGCATACCACCTCCCGCAAAATACTACACAGCAACTGGGATCTCAGAAGCCAAAGATAGGCTGGACCAATGGGCTGTGACCAATTAATTGCATGAGGTTCAACAAGGCCAAGTGCCAGGTCCTGCACTTGGGCCACAACAACCCCATGCAACGTTACAGGCTTGGGGAAGAGCGGCTGGAAAGCTGCTTGGCAGAGAGGGATCTGGGGGTGTTGGTCGACAGCTGACTGAATATGAGCCAGCAGTGTGCCCAGGCAGCCAAGAAGGCCAACGGCATCCTGGCTTGTATCAGAAATAGTGTGGCCAGCAGGACCAGGGAAGTCATCCTTCCCCTGTACTCGGCACTGGTGAGGCCGCACCTCGAGTACTGTGTTCAGTTTTGGGCCCCCCACTACAAGAAGGACATAGAGTTGCTGGAGCATGTCCAAAGAAGGGCAACGAAGCTGGTGAAGGGTCTGGAGGACAAGTCTTATGAGGAGTGGCTGAGGGATCTGGGGTTGTTTAGTCTGGAGAAGAGGAGGCTGAGGGGAGACCTTATTGCCCTCTACAACTACCTGAAAGGAGGTTGTAGTGAGGTGGGTGTTGGTCTCTTCTCCCAAGTAGCAAGTGATAGGACAAGAGGAAACAGCCTCAAGTTGTGCCAGGGGAGGTTTAGATTAGATATTAGGAAAAACTTCTTCACAGAAAGGGTTGTCAAGTATTGGAACAGGCTGCCCAGGGAAGTGGTCGAACCACCATCCCTGGAAGTATTTAAAGGACGGGTAGACGAGGTGCTTAGGGACATGGTTTAGTAGTGGACAGGTACGGTTGGACTCGATGATCTTAAAGGTCTTTTCCAACCAAATGATTCTATGATTCTATGATCACAAGATTTTCCACAGCTGCAATGCCCCCAAAGTCTCCTCCACCCCTTCAGGAACAAGAACATTATATTTTTTACTTTTTCTTTTTTTTTTTGGTTTTGGTTTGTTTGTTTTTAAAACAACAGAAAACAATTTGTCTATGATTAATTTATTCTGAGTCTTCCTCTGTGTGTCAAATTTACAAAAAATATTATAGTCTTTAATTGAAATATGTAGCTTGAAAACTCAATCAGTAAATTCAGACAAAATGCCACTGCCTCTCCTATAGCATCAGACTGAAAACATTTTTCTTTGACCACCCTGAAACTAAATAAGAAACTGAAGTCAACTGGGAGCTTACCACCTGGTTTCCAGAGAGAGGAATCTCAGAACAGCATGACTCAGAAGCTCTACGCATGGACCAGTGCCTCGCATATGCACTGCTAGAAGACAGCATTTTGGTGCTGTGTGGTACATGCTATATTGCTGCCAGCTGAAGTTTTTGGAGAAAGTAAAACCAGTGGCATATTACAATAATGCCATCCCAGCCATGTCCTGTTCTAGCTTATGTCAAGTGCTCACTTCCCTGCCCCGTCTCCCAGCTTTTGGAATCTCAGGCTTTAGCACCAAACCATGCTCACAGGCCACAATCACCCCAGTGAATTCCCTTCTGCTCAGTCCCTGCCCTCTTTGTACGGCTGCACATGAACAGCAGTTGGAAGTCACTCTTCCTTCCCCCACTTCTACTGACCCTTTGGTTTCATGATAAAATGAAGGTGTTTGTTTCCTCATCAGACCGATACTGCTAAGACATTAACCTGAGAGTTTAAGGCCAAAGTCTGTCCCCAGCAGTACCCCTGGTTGATGACTTTTTGACAGAGGGTTTTATTGGAAAATGACTTCTCTGTGCAGTCTGACTACTCCTAGAGCCTCCAATTACCCTTTTACAACCACAATTCAAGGATGGCTGTTCCCATCAGTAGGCTAAGGGCACATTGACTCTGCAGTTCACCAAGTTAGCTGGTGAAAGCAGTTTAATGGCTGGTTAGCCCAGACTCTCCATGTATCACCTCCCTGTATAATACCGCTCTATTTTCCACAAAGATACAGAGGTCTTAATGAGAGGATGGCATTAATGAGAGTAGCACAACCAGTAGATAACTGCTCTCATACACTCCTTTGGGCACCTGAGGATTTGCCTTTGCTACTTCACTAATGCATACAAAATTGCGGGGGGCGGGGGACACGACACGGGAGGGATGGGGACACACACCCCCTCAGTAGTCTTAAACTGAATTATACAATTTTTCTTTGTTATCTACACAAGAGGACCAAATACTTTCTATTATGCCTTCTGGAAGACCTAGTCTCTGACTGGATTTTAATGCTACCTGTTCCTTCTATCATGGTTTCCCTTTCTGTAGACACACAGTCCTCCCACAAAACATTTCTGGATTCAGGTGTACCAGCAAATATCAAGAGAAGAAAAATAATTATTTTAACCTTATTTTTAGCTGCAGGTTTTGCTTCTTTTTATCTATGCAGAATAGAAAATGAAGAGGATGGCAACATTCCTGAATTAATTATTTAGTATTTAAATTGATAAGTCAACAAGACAACACTGAAGGATGAAAGGATCAATCAATACATTTTTGCAAGTACTAAAGATGCAGAAATCATTACAGTATTTGTAGAATTTTCAGGGAATAAAACTGCTCCTGTTAAAACTCCATTTAGCGACTACTCCATTGTAACCAAAGAGTATCAGTTACAAAAATTCACTCTGTCTGCACCTACCAAATCAATTTCCAATTAGGTCACTAGCACTTTCGAATGACTGAAAATATCTCATTCCCAACAACAAATGTTTACATAATCAGTTCAATGTTTTAATTATAAGCAGGAAGATACTATACTCTAAAAGAAAATACTTATAGCTCATATTTTTAGTTACACCCCAATAAACAGTGACTTATCTTTGAAAAACATGCTCAATAGCAATACTGCCAATAATCACGAAGCATGACAAAAAGAGAGGATATGCGAAACTATCACAGTTTTGAATCTTTCCTTCAATTTACTATAAAACTTTGTTAACTGTAACGGTGTTCTCTTGTCATAAAATACTTACTTTTCAGCAACTAATTTTATTGAAAGAACATTGCCAAAGGAAACTTTTACATAACAAAATGATAGTAAACGTCTTAAATAGTGTATTGTACTGCACAGAAATACTATTTGGATTAAGAACTACCTGTCTACCAGTAAGACTTTTGATTTGATTTTTTCATTAAGATCATAATATATTTTTACACATTTTAACACACTAGATATGTTAAACTTGGGTCATAACCTATTTTACCAGACTGCTAAGGCTTTCAGGTTCTTTTTTTTTTTTTCCTATTCTGCATCAGTACACACACAAAATAGCTCTGTTTTTTCTATTAAAAATAATAAATCATTGAAAATTAATTAATAGCAAAGCAGCTCATGTGAAAACTCCTAAATGGCCCATAACCTGAAAGCCAGCGAGGACTACCAGCCCCCGACCCCGGGCAGGGCGGTCACCAGGACACAGCAGCCTGCCCGCCCCGGGGGACCGAGGCGCAGCGGCTGCCTGCCCGCCCGGCCCTCATCCATCCCGCCCGGCCCTGTTCCACAAACCCTATCGCCTCTTCAGCCGCAGCAACTCGCAGTTTGCCTAAACTTCGCTAAACAACTGATCGAGGGGAGGAGGTTCGCATGCATAACAATCCTAAATGTCACCAAATAACTGTTTGTGCCAGCCTTCCTAACCCTGCAATGACCTTTACTGCTTAGTCTGCGATTGCTTTCATCTGTCCTGTTTTTAAGACCGTGTCCAGCATACGTCCTAGAGAAGGATGAACTGTAACTGCAGTATAACAACTTCAGTGTTATTTTTTTATCCTTTTCATGCATTCTAAAATTTTACCTCAATATGCCTTTTTTAAGGTTCTTGTTCTCTTATCTACAAACACCATTTTTTACTGCCTGAACAGTCCAGTAAAAAAAGCTCTTTAAAAATACATTTTTAATACAGTGTACCAGCTCTCATACACAGATGACAGAATTATTTTTTTTAAATTATATTATTTTAGAAAGAGCAAAACTATCCTTCCCAAATACGTAAAGAAACTGAAAAAAATCTCAATAAATGGATTTTTTTTGGTTGGCTTAGAGATTTAATTAAAAAATAGAAACATCCATGTCCCAACATGCCCATTTCATTAACTTAATAATACACTACCTATAGAGACACTCTCACTTGCCTATCACCTCAAACCTACTTTTTTTTTTTTTCTTTTTTTTAATTTGCTTAGCACATATTTGTAAGACCTCTGGATGCAAACCAATTTAATTCCAATGTGATGCACTAACACACTCCAGCAATAATATGGAATATTGTATTCTACACATGAAACTATATTACTTTCTTCTCAATAAACTATTGAACAACTACAGCTTTGTTGGGTGTATTTGTCCTCATCTCATCAATCGCTAATGGATTGTGAGTGAGAATACAAGTTTGGTAGAAATTGGCATGGACCTTGTTTTATTACTGTTGTTTTTAACCAAGATATGAAACTAGATTTTTTTATGCCAACAGCTTCATCTAGTTGAGTAAAAACATGTAGGAATTCTGCAAAAATTGAAAGATTGATTTATAAAATAAGAACATTAGCTAAATCATCGCCCTGAATCACATCTGAATTTAAAGTAATTTTGAAAAACTACAGTTGAGTCTCTTTTGGTTTTGGTGGGGTTTTTTCTCTTTTTTTTTTTTTTTTTCCTTTGAAGCAGAGATTGTCATGTAGTCACATGCCTGTGGCAGTTCAGGCTAAAGAAAAACACTCTTTATTGTAACAGGCATGATAAAACAGCAGAAGCTGCAACACAGCAGATAACTGTGGCCAAGATTGGTTTTTCAGCAGTATGTACCAAAAAGCACCTTTGTGCTGACACCACAAAACTTTATTAGTGTAATGCACTGCTCAGTTATAACATTTAACTGCTCAGATGGCAAAAATAGAGACACACAGTCAACTGCTCACTTCTTAACATGGGCACCAGAATGGCCACTAGTTTCAAATTAGCCTATTTTTGAGATACTTGCTTTGGTCTTCCCAACCTGTTACAATTGGGACCTGCCCTCCGGTATGCGTAGTGTTGTTTCAACTGGGATGAGCAGGGCAGTACAAGACAATCACTGCTGTGTTATACCAGGGTGGTGCCCCGTGATAAAGAGTTCATTTGCCAAAGTCCTGCTTGCAGAATTTCAAGGTATCCTGTTAGGTTTATCTGGGATTTTCCCAATTAGGTGGCTTCAAGAATATCTTCAAGAATAACTTTCATGTTGGATTAAAGAGTTGCATAATCTGTCCTTGGACTGTGTTCAGATGTAGAGCTCAGGTGATGATTTCTATACAGGTCACTATATTGGGGGGACTACCTGAACAAGGAGAGCCATAGGAACCGCAGTCCTGCAGTGCTGGACAGCTGTGGCATTGGGAGGTGGCATATGCGGTGAAGAGCTGAAAAGCTTTTATTGCTCACTCAGGGAGAAGCAGGAGTGCTCCCCCACACACCAATATCCCCATTTCACATGTGAGCTGTCAACTCCTCTCACTGGTGACAGTGGTTGGAGGAGCTTGTTTGGGGGGCCAGGAGGAGCTCCACAGTGGGGGAGGTTCTAATGTAAAAATTGCTTTCTATGTTTATTTTAATTTTACAGAGTGCTGAGTAAACAGAGTAAAAGCTCCAGGACTACAGCAGCTTCCTGTTTACCTCGGCAGTACTGACTCAGAGCCACAGGGGAAAGGCTCAGGGAGTGCTGTTGACTCACCTACAGTAGAGCTGACACCTGAGTGGTAAGACACATGTGGCTCAACCCACAAATTCCTTTTTATTAGCTTTCATGTTTTGCTATTCATGCAAGAAATCAGATTTTACTTCAGACATTGTGGTAGATAGGCTATTTGATACATTGATGAAATCTTTAAATATTAAGGTTGGATTCTTTTAAAGAGTTATTTCAGTGCATGCAAATACAAATGCTTTCTTGTTTATTACATAAATACAAACAAGAATTCCTTTGAGCATTCCATGTCAGGAACTAGTTACACATCTTTCCAACAGACCAAACTGCAAGTTCACATCAACTCCCAAAAAGTTGCTATTAATCAAAAAGCAACAGGAAGCAAAATCTTGGGAAAAGCAGCATACATCAGACCCAACAAGTCTTATGCACTGTGTAGGAGACTCAAACAGATACTACTTCACTTTCTCAGCTGCACATTCATCTCTGGCCTGATCTGCAAAGTGCTTACTATCTGCTTCCAGCATAAGGGTTGAGGATGGCTACACGACTACACTGTAGCTTAGGAGCGCATGCTTTCTAGAGCTCACAGGAGTCCCATCAGAAAGCACATTCCCCTGCCAGTCTGACAGTCCAATTCCTCCCCCCATCCTACAGCAAGGATGTTAAGACCCAATACACAAAACTTTGCAGACCACTCCAGGTTTTCGGTTATGCATCTACGGGCCAAACCTAAACATCCAGGGGCAAAGAGATCTTTCTTCTGCAAAGTACGTGGTGACAGCAGGAGAAGTCTAAGCTACCCAAAGTAAAGATACAAAAGTGGGAACTTAGTTAATGGATTATGAGAGTGCCTAACAGTCGGGACAAATTCATGCACAGGTTCATTCATCCTTTGTCAGAGTTGGATTTTTACTTTAACCAATAATTACACTATGCCAGGGCAAGCAGGTTCCATTGAGTGTCCATAACAGAGAGGTATTCTCATAAACAGATTATCCTCCACATGCACATTATGAATAAAGTTAATATTTGCCATTGCACTAATTTTCTAAAAGAGTTTTGATTATTCAGTCCAGGGAAGCTTTGAGAAGAAACTACATTAAAAATACAGCACATAATACTTTGGTTGTATAGAATAACTGGCTTATTTTCATTTAACGAATATGTTAGTTTTACTTCACTGGCTTATATTACAGCATCTTACTAGTCAATATGACAAGAATGCTACTCTTTGAACATTTTTCTGACTAACCCAGACTGCTTAAGATTTCATAAGGCTGTCATATCTTCTTCCTGTCAGATCCCATGCTTCAAATTGTTTACTCTAATTTGTATTAAGCTTGTATCCTGGCTCTGTAGATTTTTGTATTTCCATAATAATTCATAACACACCCAACAAAATAAAACTAAAAATTAATATACATGATCTCCACTGGCTAAGTAGTTCACTGCATTCTGCCAATGAAGCTGATGCCCCAAAAAGGTGGAAGCACAGAAATGCATTGGGAATATGAAGAGTTCATTCTACTCTAGTGGAACACCGTGGTTATTATGGTGTTATTATGCAAGGGAAGTGTCTGGCCCAACATTTTTCAATATAATCTTCAACAGCTAGGAGACTGGGTCTTTATGGTTATTATGTAGGCTGCACCAATGCATGTGTATGATCCCTGCATCTGCAGTATCTTTGTTTTATTACCTATGGGCAGAAGGTCACTTAATAGGTAAAGTGATAGTTCCTATTAGTCTACAAAAGACAGGTTTTAGCACAGAAACAGCTGTTTTCCCCCCAATTTTTTTTTAATATGGTAGAATGTTTAATGTTAATATCTAGCATTCAAATTATTACTGGAGCAAGAAAGCTAACTGAAAACTGATTTAGACATCTAGCTATCTTTGTAACTACAGGCTTTTACCAGATGTGTGAATAAGCAAGTTCATTTGCAAACTAGCATTCTTCATACATTTGCTATAAGAAACTGGTACTATCAGGATACATATTAGATTCAGTTGCACAGGTGTATGGCATAACTATGCTTTGAGCAGAGATGCCAGCCAAAAGCAGCTCTGAATACACTCCAGTAGGCTTAAATTGCTGCTGTTTCACAAAACCTGTAACTTTATTACCGATTTTGCAAATTATGCAAAAGACCAAATTTAAATGTCTGTTACACCTTGTAATTCAATATCAGCATCAAAGATATACACAGGTTTCAAATTATTTCTGTTAAAGGGAAACCAAGTAAAAAGCTAAATATCAGCTTTGAAGAAAAACTGCTGCATACTACTGCAGATAAGTTACCCTAACTTTATTTAAAAGAATCTCTTGTAGTGGTGCAGTGTGATGCTGCATTTTCTTTCCCCTTTAATTTTTTATTTCTATGTCTGACCCTGACTTCCTGTCAGAAAATTAGAAAACGTTTTCTATGTTGAAGAACCTCATTCATAGAATCATAGAATGCTTTGGGTTGGAAGGGACCTTTAGAGGTCATCTAGTCCAATCCCCCTGCAGTGAGCAGGGACATCTTCAACTAGATCAGGTTGCTCAGAGCCCAGTCCAACCTGACCTTGAATGTTTCCAGGGATGGGGCCTCCACTACCTCTCTGGGCAACCTGTTCCAGTGCTTCACCACCCTCATTGTAAAAAATTTTTTCCTTATATCTAGCCTAAATCTCCTCTCCTTTAGTTTAAAACCATTAGTCCTTGTCCTGTCACAACAGGCCTTACTAAAAAGACTGTCCCCATCTTTCCTATAGGCCCCCTTTAAGTACTGAAAGGCTGCAATAAGGTCTCCCTGCAGCCTTCTCTTCTCCAGGCTGAACAGCCCCAACTCTCTCAGCCTGTCCTCGTAGGAGAGGTGCTCCAGCCCTCGGATCATTTTCGTGGCCCTCCTCTGGACTCACTCCAACAGCTCCATGTCCTTCTTGTGCTGAGGGCTCCAGAGCTGGACGCAGTACTCCAGGTGAGGTCTCACCAGAGCAGAGCAGAGGGGCAGAATCAGCTCCCTCGACCTGCTGGCCACTCTTCTTTTGATGCAGCCCAGGATACGGTTGGCCTTCTGGGCTGCAAGCGCACACTGCTGGCTCATGTCCAGCTTTTCATCCATCAGTACCCCCAAGTCCTTCTCTGCAGGGCTGCTCTCAATCCCCTCATCTCTTCACCTAAAGGTTTTTTTATTTGAACACTCAAGTATAGTGAAAAGGTGCAAAGCATCCAAAAATTGAAGCCCAATCCAAAATTGTATTGATGCAAATCTGTGTTCAGCATTCTACATTAGGTTCCCTTCATCACCATCATCTGTATCCCTATCAACTTGTAGATCTCATTTAAGTCTTCAAAGAACTTTGTCAGATAACTTTAAACATGATTAATACAGCTACTTGTTTATATTCCTTAATAGTGAAACAGTTTAGCATTTATCTCCAAAACAGAAGGCTAGCTAGCTTTTATCATCATAAGTGAAATGCTAAACTTCATAATGAAAACTCAGAACAGATTAAATCCAAGCTAAATCACAAGGTTTCAAAATGGGGGGGGGGGGGGATGTCAAGAAAAAACCTTAAGTCTCAGATATTAAACTATGGCTGAAGACTTTGGGTTGCAGGGCTTCAACACAAAACCACATTAAACTTAAATGCTTGTGATGTACCTTGCTTTCAACTTCTGCGCTCATTCAAACTCTGAGCTCTGAGTCAAACCCACATAAACTAAAAAAAAAATTTTAAATGTAAACTAAAACCAGCTGAATGACTTTTCATCTAAGCATAGCATTCTGATTCAGAAAAGACAGCTGTTAGGTGAATCCTGTTTCTTTCCCTCCACCCCTGAACAACCTGGACACAAAACAGATGCTCAGATTATCAATATCCTTTAACTTCTAGCCACTGCAATTCATTACACTGTTGAAGTCCTTAGAGGCAGCTTTACCTTTTTCTACACCCCATATTATTTTTAAAGGACCACAAATCTTGGCTTTAAAGTTCTGGCTCAAAAACCACCTTGCACTCAAGTAGCTTTCCTCTAAGCTTACATGTTAGCTTGCTAAGCAACATATTCCTTATGACCCTGACAGGACCACCAGAGCAGCTCATGGTCTTTCAACCATGCTATAAATGCTGGCTTTGACTTTTATCTTGTTGAAAACAAATACAATTTAAAGTGGTGTGCTAAAAACATGACCCAAATGCAATACCAGTAGCTATGCCTTTAGCCTTACCAGGTCAGTAAGAGTGTATTCTGCCACACACCCCTCAGCTGTGCACTGTCTTCAGGAGCGAGGCATGCAGATGGACAGAGATATTCCGTGAACAGGTACCCATTAGAGTTCAACTTAGTGTTATTTCCAATTACTCCACATAGGGCTGTCATGAACTTTGACAAACCCTTCCAATATATTTCTCCTTCCAGAGCGGTTTCTTTGCCTTCCTCACACCTGACCTAGAACCACCGAGGTTCTGTAAGTCAGAACCAGAAGGAAACAAATGAAGTGTCAGGAGCATTCCAGGAGCAATACCGAAAATCAACTTCTTCAGAAAGTTAAGAAAGAAATATTGACACTTTCTACAGACTTCCCTGGTCCCGACTAAGGGTTCAACATGCTGGCTTACCCTTTGGATAATCCTAAACCTGCAGGTTCATTTTCAGGGCTTTCACTGCAGTTGCTGGAAGGGACAAAGAGCTTTATTCCATTTTCACACTGTCTGAGATCAGTCTCTAATTCTGCTGCTACACAGCTGCCTGGTTTTGTCCCTTTTTCCTGTGAGCAATACTCATTCCTGTCTCAGCTGACCTTTGGTTTCCGAAGCAGCAGACGTCCGTAGCTCAGCTGGTTCTTGAGACTGGTCCAGAACAGGCAGCTCCAATTCCTGGCTAAGAAGCAGGCCAGACTTGCAACCTTCTGCTACTTCAGAAAGATAGATATGTGCAGCAACAAAGACACTGCCATTGTCTGCAGACCACAACTACTGCCCTTTCTTTACTACTGCATATTTGGTATTTTCCCAAAATTTCATGACAATATGATTACTTGAGATTCTTAGGCAACCAAGAATTTAAGTCAATGCCATAAGCTTTTGGAGCACTAACCTATGATGTTTGAATACACATGAGAAGATGCTGAGGCACTGATGCAGTACATGCTTCTAAATTTATGAGACTTTTTTCATAAATATCTATTTTCTTCCTTTGAAAAAAAGATTTAGATATGAACTTACAGGCAAGTTCTTCCAAGCAATTTCAGGTGAGACTTTTTACTCTATGTAATCCCAGACAATTTCTTGTGACTGGTGTCAGTTACCGGATTGTTATTTACAGAAAGCTAAGCTATTCCTCGATACTACCTTGAACCATCACTCTAGCACAGTCTGAAGAAGTCAGTGCTCAGAAAGTTTCTTAAGGACAAACATCACTTTAACCTCTACGAATAAACCTAATGAAACACTCCAGCGCAGCTCATTTTGTAGTCAAGCTGCTTGTACTTGGCCATAGCATCCACACAAACCTGAAAATAAAGGGCCCTTACAAAAAAGAAAAAGCCAAACTGGAAACAAACTTAAAGTGTGTTGGAACATTCTTCCATGGAATTGAAAAAAAAAAAATCCAAGAATGGGAAAGATTTGGGCAGCTCTCATAATGCAGTGCTGAGGCTCGGCATAGTACCAGTCTTTATATAAACATTGCGAAGATTTTGCCAAGATACTTGTGTCTAAATGTTGTTGTTAACCAGAGGATAATTGTGAAAAAAGGAATGTGGTAAGTCTTTTCTAAAATCAGTTGCTTGAGGTTCTTTGGTGCCATAAACAATGCATAAACAAAGTTTAGCATGAATTATTGAACACCTAAAATATTTAAATTCATTGAGGCTTTAAAAAACAAAATTCTCCTAATTATGAACACATAATTAAAAGAGACCAAAGAACCATGAAATATCCAGGTACTTGTAATAACTTGCCAATCTATTCTGCCAGTTCTATTTATGCCTAGTTAGGTTTTGTTGAAAAGAAAACCATTCTCCCCTTACTTCTGTGAAAAGTATCTAGGCCAATTATGAATGTTTGTCTCTGCAGGACTGTAAGGAAAGACAATTCTGAGGTAGCCTATCCATTTTTATAGATAGCATTCTTTTTTAAAATTAAAAAAAAGGACATAATCCACATATCTTAAGTTTTCCTCCTTGTCTGCACATTTCAGATTTCTGAAGACTAGCTGAAACCTTGCTACAGTTTCATCTAATTTGCCACACTGAAATGAAGGACATTTGTTTCATTGCTTGTGGAACTGGAGCTTCAAACATCCTCCAAAGTAACCTTTCACAAACACACACAAAACAATATGAGCAAAACTAAGTCCAATAAGACCAAATCCAACAAGACCAGAGTAACTCATTACACAAACGGATTTTTTTTTTTTTAAAAAACAAGCGAAGTATAAAGGCTGCCAGCAACTGAACAGCTATGCAAGTCTTTGCTAATTTTGCTATTGAGAATACAATTTTTAGTATTTCAGACTCACTCCATTGTTAATACATCCACTTAACAAAAGCTACTAGAATCACCTATGTTAATTAAGGAAAGCCTCAGGGTTTTTTCTTCAGGTTTTTCAAAATAAAAAAAGCATAGTAGAAACTGTTCTTTAGTAAAATTTGTAAATTGTTTATAATATAAGCAATACAAAATGCCTCTCCTGTAGGTCGTATTGCATTTAAATGCAGAAACATGCATCTAAAAGCCTGTGCGCACTAGAATGCCTCATCTAGTTAAGTTTTTAAATATGTAGATGAATAATCCGCTTTACAGTTTCCTATTAAATCTTTAAGTTTTATATGCAGTACCATAAAATCTCATTCTATCATTTCAGATGTCTATTGATTTCAATTTAATTTAGTGAAAATTTAGTTAGGTTTTAAAATATAACACTTCCTCACATTACTGTAGCATTTAGAAGTAGCTGTAGACCAGGAGTGAGGTTAGACCACAGTACACAGTTCACAGGTATGTCACCTCCTGCTACTTCTCATGCTACTGGGTATAGTACTGGTGTTCATAAGGGGTAGGCCATTCACCCCCATCCAGGTTACTGAAGGCAGAATGCTATCCTGTTACATGACTTAAAGCATATGATGGAAAAGGGGATAAAGGCACAAGACATGGAATGCTTTAGCCATTTCAGCAAATGAGGTGGGATTTGAAGTTATAAGGTTGGTCATTTGGTAGGTTTGGGATTCACACTCCCGCTCTCAAAACCCCCACTGATGCCATTACATGCTTCAGCTTATTTGAAATACAGTAACTGAGCAAAGCTTGTTTTCTACAAGGTTCCTTTAACATGCACAGTTCTATGTATCATCTAGTGAAGCAATAGTGGAAAAATACATCACACATCAGGCATGTGATCTTTAACCATTCCAGCCCTCTGCCTGTGCCTTTTTCTTTCCCCTACAAAATGTTAACCTGAACAACCATATGAAAAGCTATGTTGTGCAGCTAAGCATGCCACATCCAGTTAAAGGCACCTCTTAAAATCTGTAGATTAAAGAATTAGACCATTAGATATGCAGATGTGCTTCTGCATGCTCCTTGCGCAATGTCCGAATGCCAGAATCATTTTGTTTCCACTGAAAGACAGTAAGAAAGAACAGGAGGCAGCCTGCAGCTATCTAGCTTTGGAGTTTGCTCCTGTCAAATCTCAATGTTTAGCAAGGGTTGATTTACATAGTGTTTGCACAGGAGAGCATCAGGTAAAGCCCAAGTTTCTAAAGAAAGCAAGAGTAGTAATTTAGTCATCGATGAGTCAGTCAGTAATGGCCCACTGGTTCAGCAGAAGGGCTATCAAAAGGGACAAAACCTTTCAAATAAAGTATCAAAGAGGTTTCAGTATATGTAGTGATTAAAGGTGCTATGGAACACTTTGCAAAAATAGGGTTTTTTTGGGTTTTTTTTGTTGTTGGTTTTTGGTTTTTGTTTGGTTTTTTTGTTTTTTTTGTTTTTTTACTCTGGAGTCCAGTTCTAAAGTACTTGTATTGCTTTTAGGTAGTGTTGACAGCAACTTCAAAAAAATACTGTGCATTTTAAATCATACAATAATAGCTAGCATGACAGAAGGGCTTTCATGTATCTTTTAACACATACTTGTGCTCTGTGGCATACAGGCAATATCTAACACCAACTATTCTATAGATTCCTAGTAGAGATTTATCCCCAGTGGTGTTTTGCCAATTTAGTGCTAATGCACAAATTGAGTAGTGTATATATTTTATTGCATTCTTAAAAATTCTCCAACACCCCATGGCAGTAACTGTAAGGAGTACTATGAAGATAAAAATTAATTTTTAATCTACCATTAAAGTCACATGTTTCATATACAGTCATTTAAGTAATACCATGACTTATTCATATAACCAGGTTCATGAATGAAGATAACATTTGTACATCCATTTTCATCTCCATCACCTTATTGCAAAGTACAAAGTAGAACTTATTTGCCTTTATACAAAGTGTTTCATTCCAGGTTTCCCTTTAGTATGTGCTACTATAGAAATTTGCCCTTTTAAAGGGACCAGAAGAATGTTCCAATGTTTATGTACACCATTTAAGAACTGTTGTCTGGGCAAGGTTAAACCTGTTCAGAACTACTAGTAAAGGCATAACTTATATATCACATTACATACTATGACAGATAACATTTAAGGGACAAACCCCAAAAATGACACTGCAAGTCTGTAACGAAGTAGAACATGCCCTTTGGGATTTGCAGCTGAAGACAGAGGACCTCTGTAAAGGCTTGCTGAAAGTTAAAGATGTAGAAGGGAAAGCTTCTCCAAGAAGCTTTGAAGACAACTGCAGAAGCCAAGAGTCAGACTGAGTATTTCAAATTCACGTGGCTGATCAATGGGAATGAAGACAAGCACAGGTTTCCTATACAAGGTTAGAATCAGAGATGATGTTAGACTGAACCAGTTTCATCAGCAATATTGAAGGCTTATAAACAGATGGAAAGAGTACTAAGGTAGAACCGAAGGAGAACTTCACATCAAAATTGGAAGCAGCTTGCCTGGATCAGACTAGGCTCCCACCATCTCGCTAACCCAGACCATTCCACCATTCCCTCTTACCTTCTTATTTGAGAAAGCAGGATCTGTCACTCAGCCTATTGCAGACCAAGTCATACTTCCATCACAGAGGGCACAAAGTAGTTTGGATACATTGTCTGTCAAAATCAGCAGAGGATTCCAGCCCTCTCACATACTATAGATTATTTAGGCTCCTAGGAGAGCTCCACAACACAGAGACCACAACAGCTGTTAGGAATACACCCCTTAGATATATTCCCCAGCACTTCCTTATTAAAATAGCATCACAACAAAACAACATCCACACAGCAGTCATGGAGGCTCTGCACAACTTTGGTACTTCAGTGAGGTTCCTGCACACTGTCACACTAGAGACTGAAAGACAGGAACAGGAATAAAGGGGAAAATAGTATGTTTTATTACAGCT
>VYZW01016014.1:37385-63812 GCA_013401315.1 Balaeniceps rex
TTATTCTTTCCTCTTCTACTATCAGCAATTAAAGGCTGAGTGTTCATTTCACTAAAAGTACTTTGTAACCTCCACTAATTCCAATTCTTTATAATTTAAAATACACCACTACTAATGTATAGACCAATGGAAGCTCTGTTGTAGAACAAGGACTTTTAACTATGTAAAGACAAGCTTTTACTATTGTGAAGATGCAGGCCCACTTATCTTAATCCATCCCATTAGTGCCACCTAACTGCTTAACATCACTATAACTCCATGCAGAAAACTGCACGGTACACAGCTACAAAGAAAGTAGACCCGATGTGACCCTGCCAAGATTAACCCATGGTTTGAGGAAGGTTAGATTGTCCAGAAACACTGTATCACCCCTCTCTTAGTGAAGAGGGATGTTCATTTTGTTTAGAACAATACCAAATATGGGAATAAGTAGCCACTGTTCTTCTGTTTCCTCTCAAGTGTTCCTAGAATGAACCAAGAATAAAAACACAAAGTAAACTACAGGAAGAAACCACTGCTGGTCATGAACTTATTCTGCATATTGAGATCAGATCTCTGTGGACTGGGTGTGCTGGTATTTCAGGCATTAAGAGCCCTGGAACCAGAATTCCTATTTACCACTAGAAAAGCTTTAAAAAGTAGTACTCATGGGAACAGCTTTAAGACTTCTGGAGAAGTCAGCTGGGTAACTGACACTAGGAATTGGTAAAGCATTCCTTTCAATATTAAACCTGCCAGTTAACAATAGTACTATCCACATGAAGTAACTAATCCGTTCTTTACTACTGTGTGCCACTTTGTAGCCTCACAAGAGGTTCACACACTTCATTAAACATACTCCTGAGACTGAGGCCGCGGTCAGTGAAGACTGTAGTAAATTCTGTAGAGAATATATATTCTGTGTGTTGGAAGGCAGCTTTAAGGTAGACCAGATTAATCTCCATTACTGTATGTGCTTTTTTAAACCACAACAGCACCCATTTCAATTGTATCAAGTGTAAATTTTGTTAACCACATGGCATCATATATGCCAATTTAATCATTACTTAAAGCAAGTATAAAACTGGGCAAATTCTTATGTTCCCCAGTACACTGGATCTAGTCCTTCATCGCCATGCAGATATACATTATTACATAGTGCTGTAAGACAAGAGTGACAGTTAGAGACAAATATCTATCTTCTGCTTAAGAAACCAGACTTAGTTGCCAGAAACAGGTATTCAACATGTATCCGGAGCCCACATATTGGAAACTCAGGCACTGACAAGTCCTCTTTCACTTGATTAGGCACACTTCTAATCCGACTTGCTCTGCTGAAGACCTATTCCTATCCTCTCATCTGAAAATGATCATGCCTTGAACTCTGTGGTTGCAACCCAACACTGAGACAAAAAAACAAGTGAAACACAGCAAAAGAGCAAAAGCAGTGGCCTCTCCTACAATGAAGTCATTCTCCCTTCCCCCCCCAACTCTGCTTTAAATGGAAGTCAAGTCTTTGCTCATTAAAGGCCAAATCTCAAGTCAGACCTCCACAGACATAGGCAGTGTCATAACAGGACCTCCATTTGTTACAAACAACATTCGAGTTTGCTTTTTCTCCTGTGTCAAGCCTAATTAATCTTAAAAAAAGCCACAGCTAATAGCATGGTCTGTAGAAGTTACTGCAACTCCAACTTTAAGAGCAAAGTCTATTTGCTGATAGTCTATTCCTATAACCTAGGATCACCAACAGAATGGGACTTGGGTCCTTACAGGGTTCTGAAACATTGTTCCTGCAGGCACTTTGCCTTCAACCATTGGTAAGTAGAATGTGACACGGGCCATCAAATATGAACCCTGAGGGGCCTGCTGAGTCCCATCACTTAGCTGGAAGAAAGATGTTCTTCCTCACACAAGCACTGTGTGCTAATGCCACCCCTTACTTGTGCAACTAGCAAATGTGGGCTTTAAGCATCTGTAATTAGGAACTCTTGGCTACCCCAGGAAGAAGCGGGAAGAGGTGCTTTGCAAAGCCAACAGCCACTGCAGAGCAAGTAAACAGCTAACAGTTTGCATACAGTTCAGGATAGATTTATGGCTCTTTTGCCACAGGCATCTCAGCAGGTTGAAGCTGCTACTCTGTAGCAGTAGGCCTATACTTCCCCTTCCGCCAGGGCCAATCAATTCCAAAAAGTCACCTTACTCCAGTCTATTCAAGTCTTGCAGGTTACACAAAGAACATTCAGGATACACTCAAAAACTGAAAACATCCAAATTGCCCTACCCCAAGAAGTTATTTTGACTTCTCCACTGCAAAGACCAGAATGTTTTTGTAGGAATCTTTGGTTTGCTGAATCTAGCAATTATTGACCAATATAGTAGTTCCCAGCATATATTTAAAGTTGAGGGGAAGCACTGAAAAAGGCTTTGGAGACTACCAACAATACAGCATCAAGTCCTGGAAACGTGACTGTGCATAAGGCACAGTTTTTAAGTAGAGAAAAAAAAAATCTAGCTGAAATAATTCTGTTCTTAGTGGGACTACTGTATTTTAATTGGTAAAGCCAAATATTTGTTTTCATGGATTAAAAGCAATTCAGGAACTAATCAAGTTTACACAAGAACAGCATCAGCAGGATATTATATGGTTTAGAAGCTATATGTAATTGTCATGGTTTAACCCCAGCCAGCAACTAAGCACTACACAGACTCCCCCACAGTGGGATGGGGGAGAGAATTGGAAGGGTAAAAGTGAGAAAACTCATGATTTGAGATAAAGAGAGCTTAATAGGTAAATCAAAAGCCACACACGCAAGCAAAGCAAAACAAGGAATTCATCCGCTACATCCCATCGGCAGGCAGGTGTTCAGCCATCTCCAGGAAAGCAGGGCTCCATCACGCATAATGGTTACTTGGGAAGATAAACACCATCACTCCGAACCTCCCCCCTTCCTCCTCCTTCCCCCAGGTTTCTATGCTGAGCATGATGTCATGTGGTATGAAATATCCCTTTGGTCAGTTGGGGTCAGCTGTCCCAGCTGTGTCCCCTCCCAACTTCTTGTGCGCCCACNGCTCAGCAATAACCAAAACATCCCTGTATTATCTACACTGTTGCCAGCACAAATCCAAAACATAGCCCCATACTAGCTGCTATGAAGAAAATTAACTCTACCACAGCCAAAACCAGCACAATAATAAAATCATGCTTTCATACATCAGTTTCCACAGTATCCAAATTTTTAATTCAAATTATGGTAGGAAAGATATCAGAAGTTTCCTGACAGGAGTACTATGACAGTCTAACTTGCTTCCATTAAAACTGTACCATCTAGAATCAACAAAAATTCTAGAACTAAATATGATATAAGAGTCTAATACAATGATGGATTCCTGTGACTAATTAGTTTTTTCTCTAGGTGATCGCATGCTATCACTAGTTCCTTCAAAAACATGATCTATATTTAGGTATCAATTTGTAAGTGCCAGTACCAAGACAGTATAAATAATGAAACACAGATTTTGCATAATTGGCCTTACCAGAAGATACTGTAGAATTAATAATTCAGACTATGTAGACAGCTAGTACCTCTGTGCTCATAAAGCAAGGATAGGTGGTTCTGCAGCTTTATATCCTTTCTGAAATGAATCTCACCAAATTTGAAATCCCCCATTTAATTTAAGTATATCTGTACTATAAGTATGACTGTTTTCAATTACTGTTATAAATACTTTCGCACATTTCCCTTTCTTTAGGTATGTATGAATAGAGTCAGGGATGCAATACAGGAAAACAAATTCTTTTGTGATTGATAAACAGACAAATCAAATTCTTCTCAAATGCTGAAAGAAAAAACAAATACTCGAAGTATGCACTTGCTTTTGAGTATTATGAAATGGCCATTAAGATTAGGTTTAATGAAAGTACTCCTTCAATATGCGTCAGGAACACTGCTTTCACTTAGCAGTTCATATACCAAAACATCTGCAATAAGATAGTCCCAAACCTGAGTGATCAAAAGGTCTTCAGTACCTGCCACAACAGCTCGAAGTCCAACAGCGAACAGAATGCTAATGCTGTACATATACATGTTTACCATACCTAGGTAAACTTTTGTCCTTGGAATCCTCCTACTAACCCCCCAGACCAGTAGTACTTTTATACCAAATGAGCTATCAAATTGTACAGGGTTCGCAACCCAAGGGACTTCAAATGTGTTGGCAGCATTTGTTAAAAGAAATTCAAATACACTTCGTATCAGTGTACTTCTTTACAAAGTTGGGAATAACATAGGGTTAAGAGTTACTCCAAAAGCAAATTTGGAAGCACTCAGGCATTTGTGCAGACTTGTATCCTTCAAGGCAGGAAGAAAAAAACAAAACAAGATGAGACAAATTCTTGACTACTGCTTGGCACTGTACATATATTACTGACAAGAGGTCCCAACTTCCATCTTTCTGTATTTCTGCTATTAGCAACATACAACTCAAAGCACAGGAAGAGACATAAGTCACTGCAAAAGATAAGTGTGCACTGGTAAACTGCCTAGAATTTAAAGCCTCAAAGTGTTGTGGAATGTCAGATTGAAAACAGAAGACTGTCCTAGGTACAGGATCAAACATCTGGCAGCATATTATTTCATAAGACACAAGCAGGCAAGATTTAAAATCCTGAGTGTTAAGAACATTTGACATGTTTTATAAAGCCTATCAGGCTGCATTGTTCAGACTTGCATATGACTTCAACACTTAAATTAGACAATGCTGACCGAGAACTCTGTACAGACTCAGGCTTAGCTGATGAAGGTGATTCAGTGAGTGGTTCTGAGCTGGCAAGGAAAGAAACCCTCACTTCCTGTACAGGGACAAGTGCAGCTAGTCACTACAAGACTGCTAGTCCTGTTTAAAGGATGCCAACAAAACCCTCTCATTTAGACTTCAGACTGCTGAACAAAGCATCAAAATAGCTTCTAGAAGCACATGCTTTTGAGTAAGCTATTTATGTTCCTTTTTTTGATGAAGTAGGCTAAAGAAAGAGATCTATCATCATCCCACCCCAAGAGTATAAAGCTGTTGCCTTTCGCATTGTTCCCCTGACAGCCAGAAGTGGCTTTCACCAGAGACACTTATGGGCAGCTGAAGAATCACCCAGATGACAGGAGAGCAGAGCACCAGAACTGTTTTATAGTCCTTTTTACGCTTCCACAATGGTGCTGATCACAAAGCATGCTCATGATCTGCTAATGTCTAGCTTTAACTTTAAAGTTCAGATTTACTTGTTGAATTTAGTATGTTAGTAGGTAATTCTTTGTACTTAAAAGCACCTCTTAAGTATGCTTCCCAATAAGCATCACTTCTGATAACTCTGACTCATGCTCCAATTACCAATACTGCTTTCCTTGTCAACTCTCCCATTGGCTTTGTTTAAAAAAAGCATTTTCAGTTTCAACTAAAAAAATTACAATTCATAAAATTTTTTTAGAAATACACTTTACAGTTTATGAACCCAATCCACCAATGGTTTTAATGCCAATTAAATGCCACTATGTCTTTGGAAAAATGACCCTTGACCACAACCCCCTTCCTAGGCTATTTACATTAAGTTATCTTGAGCTTAGATGTACTTGCTGTTGTACATGAAGCAGTCAAACTTCAAAGCTATTTACACATTTGTATGACGCATATTTAATAAAATAGGCAGAAGACACCTGTAAGCTTCAGTGTGTGGAAATGCTTTAGACTAAGAAACCTTTTCCTACCACAGTAATGACTTTGTCAAGCAGAGAGAACAGATCCCATGCACTGCCAGGATATGACTGCACACCTGGTCTCCCCAAGGGGCATTCACATTTTTAAAGAGGTGAGGGTAGGAAATCAGTAGGTGGAGGATAGGAAAGCTAGAAGATGAGGATGAGTCANATGGGAAAGACTGAGTTGAGCCCAGGAAGGTCTGACTAAAATACAGCTCCCCACACCCAAGATCCCCCAGGAGTACAACAGGAGGCTAAGATTGCACGAGAGTCCTAACAATTAGGTGAGCTGAATGTCTAAACACCTTGTCAGAGTAAGAGACAGCTCTTGGTTCTGATCTTAAGACATGGAGAAAATTCTTGTTTGCTTTCTGCCACATTTCTCTGATATTTGTAAATACTTTTACACCTATGTAGTAGAAATAATAAAAGTTAAACAACATACAACAGCTAACAGAGTCCTTTGGTTACAGCAGTTTCAAAAATTAGCAGCCCATACATCTGTAATACTTCTCCATACACAAGCGGAAAAAAAAAAAAAAAGACATTTCCACAGGAGTAATAGAAATGCTGGTCATTTGCTAGTGACCAGCATCAACCAGAAAAGCTCCTTGGCAGACAACGGAAGAGTGAGGAAATTAATAACCTCCAACAGATGAGAAAACATATGAGAACCTTTATATGATTTTCCCCAGAAGATTTAGCCTTTTACACCAATGTAAACCTTTGTTGCTCATATTCAAGGGGAGACTTTAGATAGTACAAAGTGGCTTCATTCAAAAAGTTAACAACAGCGCAAGCCACCCCTTCCTTGCCAAAGCCTATTCCTGGTGAACTGAACTATTTTCCAAATCCTTATTTTTGTAAAACACACACATACACTCTTCCCAGTTCTGAGAACTGCTTCTTTGATTTTACTCCTTCTAGTCTTGCACTGTTAACCCCCAGAACAAAACCTGTTTTAATTAGGTGCAAAATCCCTTTCTAACATAGCTCTTAATGCTTTCCAGTAGCCACATGCCATATAGATCTAGAATCGAGCTTCCTAAAAAAAGCAGATTGAAGTACTGCATTACAAAAGCATTTTAGGAAACTGAAAAGGAAAGCAGATTGACTTGTCATGTACAAGCCATGTATTGTGGCAACAACCAGAGCCAAAGGATAAGCAAAAACCTGACAATTTACAGGCCAACACAGTAAATCAGATCCCAGGCTAGTCTCTATCAGCAGAACTACACCGATTGTGTCAGAACTCTTCATATAACTACAGTAAGCTCACTCCTAGGGTCCCCAGGGTCCTTGGCAAAGTAAGTGTAAGAGCTAGGAGCTCTTAAGATTACTTCTTACCTTTTTCCTCCCTTCCTCATCAGATGCAGCATCTAAAACTAATCAGGTTTTATTGATATAAGGGATTCTTCTGCAGCTCTGAAGAGGTTTTTTTACATGGTCTCCATCTACACATTAGTAATACATGCGTACTATATTAGAAGGCAAATCTAAACACACAGGCATTTCTGATTCCTTATGCTGAAATTGGGAATAGAAAAACACAAAAAACTTTACTCTTTGATGTAACTTGGATAGAGCAGTACATGACCATTTAGATCGATGTCACTTTTACACAAACTCTTAAAACTGGGAAGAGATTAAACTCTCTTTATGAAGGAAAAATATTTAAAATTATTACAAAAGGAGCTGAGAAGACTTCTCTAAAGAGATGTGCAACTTCTTAGTGTTTCAAGCAAGGAAACATACTTTCCATGTTAAGATGAGACTAGTACTAAGATTTTACTGAGAACTCAGTAAAAGCTTGACAACATTTCACTGGCTAGCTATCACAAAGGCTCTAAAAAGCTTGTTTTAATTTCCCCCACTCCACATATGCAGCGATGCTTTAAGACGAGGCAGTAAGACTGGGGCAAGTATCCCTTCAAGTTAAGAAAAAGTGGCTGCAAATAGTTTAGTTAAACTACTAATAGCATTGTCACCCCATTTATTTTACAACAAGCTAGTCACATATAGAGAAGGGAAAAAAGCAATTCTGGAAGGCAAAAGAAATTGTGAGAAAAATGCTTAAGATGTACGTACATACACAATCACGTGTTCAGTTTTCAGCTGCAAAAGCTGCATTTGGGCAACATTAGTGTTTTCTGAAAAAGTGCTCTAACATACACAATATATCCATAAGCCATTCTAGAGGTCTGAACTAGAAAGAAACAGAGACAAGCATGCACACAACGTAAACCTAAACAAAACACATCAAGTATGAATCACTAGCTTTTGCTATTGAACATGCTACTGTGTTTTATTATATTTTATGTATCGGCCAGACAGAAACACCATATAGCTGGAAGATTTTTCCATTAATGCACCTCTAGACATAATGCAAAGCACATGCTGTTACCCTCTCTACTATTCCACATTTGGCAGAGAGCAAGGTTTGAGCTTATGCTACTGTCTGCAGCACCAGACAGAAAAGCACCCTTCAAATACAGAAGCATCAGTGTCTTGCTTGTGACTTTCTTGCAGGAAAATGACTTAAGACAGCATAAGGTCCCAGCTCACACCACACATTAGTTATTTTAGGACCAAAACCTAAAGGCTAGCAAGTCCTTTTGGGCTAATTGAGTCCTTTTCATTTCTGCAGACTTTCACAGGCACTACATGTAATCAAGACATTCCCAGGATCTTGCTGGATTGAGCTACAATATCTGACCTCTACTGATGTCAAGATATGTTGAACTGCTACAAAAAGTTTCCTTTTTAAGAATCAACCTTCCATCTTTGTTGAAGAGGTGGAAACAGGAAGACACCAAATATGCCCAGATATAATGCACATGCTGACTGCAGTGCTACAGAAAAATGCTCAGCATTGAAATGCTGGTTAAAGGCAACATATGAACACTTTTTTTTTCCTTGACATAAGTGAATTAGACAAGCCTGGCTTGCTCAACAATTTCTGAGTAACTCCAGACACTGCTGAACCTGCTTTCTCTTGGAGCCTTCCCTTCTCACTCTCCCCAACAAAGTGGTACAAAACTTCAGAAGTAATCTAGAACAGAGATTATGCATAAGCATGCAAAGTTGATCACTGATGGGTTGTTGTTGGGGTGTTTATCTGGGTTTGCATTTGGGGTTTTGTTTTGGGTTTGTTTTTTTTTTTAATAAATATGGTAGCAGTTTATGCCTTAGAAACAGTATCATGTTTGCTGATTAACGTTCAATGTTTTATCCTTAAGAGAGTCAAAGCCAGCTGACAGTACTCAGGGGAACAATCTTTCCCTGAAGAATCCAGAGATACTTTAAAAGAAAGGTTCAAGATCACATTGTCACATTAATGTGACAAGATTATTTTAGTAACATAACACAGATTCTCTATCCAACTCCAGATAAGATCCTCCAATGCACCTCCACAAACTACCTAATGACACTATGAAGGTCCAAACTCACAGTATAAAAGCAAAAGTTGCATAAAGTTCACCTGACCTTACGTTTCACTTCAAGCAAGTTTCACCTTAGTTTTGCTGAGAGGTTTCCTAACGTTAAGGATCCAGTCCTTCACTGGAGTGGGACTACTTTACACTGACATAATACATATTTTTGAAGACTTACAAGTTGCAGCTAAGCTGTTAGAGGCTCTAGTTTATTTTGAACTTTAAAAAATTGAAATGCAGAGTTTACAAAATGAATGCATTTCAAGACAAAAATTTCAACAGTTGCCACATGTTCCTTAAAACCGTCACCTTTAATGCAGTTTTGCCCCACTGTTGCTCATTCCCATCTTGTACTGCAGCGTACAGCCATGAAACAGCTCACCCCTTCCATGTCTGCAGATCTCCTGAAACCGCACTGTTAACCCAGATATAGATATTGATCTGGATTAAAAATAAACCAGCAAAAAAGTACATACGTATTGCTAAGTTGCACAGAGCTGCACAATCTTGCCAGACCCAAGCTGGGCAACACCCCATGGCGCAGAGGCTAGAGAAGAAGGCACATTTACACCAGCACCACCTTTATACGCTCTGCTGTATCAGACTGCCTGAGAAGCATGAAACTACAACTGATATCAGCGGTAACTCAGTACCCTGCACTGTGGACCCTGTCAGAGCAGGAAAAATTCACTCTAAGGTCTACAGAGACAACACGGCAGAAAAGACTTCCATTTAGAGAACGCAAAGCGCTCCTATGACATTCTGCTTTTTCCCCCTCCACAGGAATCAAAATTGTCAGGACAAAAATAAGGGAAATAACATGAATTTTTTTATACAGCACAGAGAATGAGTGTAAAGTTTCAGGATTTTAGTACCATGATTCATGTTTGTAAGCAGCAAGTCCTGCCAGGCAATTCTCTGCCAGCTTTCTAAGTTACAAAATACTACCTTCAAATGATTATCAAACAATTGTTTGGGCGTAATTCTTAGAAAAAGCAGTACTTTTAAAAACAATCTTTTCTGGTTTTGCTGCAATCATTACTTATGGACAACCTTAAAAAATGCAGTTCACTTTAGCTTGAGATCTCACAGTGAAAAGATTAATTCAAGACTACTTCAGTATCAAATTAAAAGCTGGAGAATAACTGCCTGAATATTTCCCTGAAAAGGATATCTTGTGGAAGAAACTAGTTCCCTTACTTTCATAAAGTAAAACTCAAGCATGTTACCAATTAGTTACGTGTATTTACAAGAACTATATTTTGATTAAAACCTTTAATTAAAAAGGAATTAATGGAGTCCACAGCAGATCAACTAACAGACTCACTGATCCTCAAAGTATTATTAACAGGTAGACATCTCTGAAGGACCTGCACCAAGGACTTCCAACCCCACTTAACATGTCAGCAGCCTAGGCAATGACACATAACCTCTACCAGGAAGTCCGTAAGTGCCACAGGTATCTGTGACCTAGCAAGTACTGAGGAGCAAAGGTTATGGTTAAAGAGTTGATTTGAACTATCTGGCTAAAGAATCAAGTCACAGGGAACACATGTACCTATCTTATCCAAAGCTCCTTACCAATAACAGGACTGTAAGAACTGGTGGTATCACTATCCCCAACTGTGACAGAAATTTTAGCTTCCTAACCTCTGCAATGCTTTATTTAAAGGAAAGATTTGTGCTCAACATAGGTGTAAGCAGGCACAAGTGCACTTGCCTCAGGGAGTCAAAGCACAGGCACTGGTAATAAGAGAGGCATCCTTCAAAAGATATTGGGAGGGAAGGGCCCAAGCTAACACTCCACAGAAGTCAGTAAAGCTCTGAATGCACAGACTAGGTTGATCAGTCTTTAAAACTTAACCTTAGTTAAACTTTAGTAGGAATAATGCAAAAGTTTTCCAAGTATCTTAACTCTCAGACCTTTAGTATCCCACTTTAGAACAGTTTTTAATAAATTACTTGTTTAAAGGTTATGGATTTCAGCCTAGTTTATTACCACATAGGATTTTTCACTACTTACTTTAAGTTCTTGTGGAACAGGTAGTCATAATCATTATTTGGATTACTTCAGGATGAAAGCTATTACCAATCACTAGGAGTCAATTACTAAAGACAAACTAGGTTCAACTGCTGAATCTCAGTTTTTCCTCAACCGAGCATTGATGCGTTTGACTGACATGGCATCCCCTTATCGTACCCGGCATTTAACAGACCCAGCAGCTGCAGTGCCCAAATACCCCGGCTTCGGGAGTTGCATTTGCTGCACAGACGTAAGTTTTCTTGCTGCTTGACATCAGGCCACCAGCTCGCAAGCGGACCGGAGCAGATGCTGATCCTCGGACACGGGTGCCAGAGAACAGCAGCTCAGAGAGAGTGGTCTCTACGCAGAAACCCCTCGAGAAGCACCCTCTGAAGCAGAGATGCGTCACCTGTTGTTCGACAACGTCGTCGCGTTACCTTCCCGCGGGATTTTTCCTACTTGAGGACACCAACATGCAAAACCTCTTTAGATCCCAAACGGCGACAGACGACGGGAGACGAGGCTTGTGCTCCGCAAACGGCGCGGGGGGCCGCCGGTCCTGCCCCAGCCCCGCGCCGCGGACGGCCCCGGGCTGCCTCGGGACGCGACTAAAGAGCGAAGCCGCCGTACCCCGGCGGCGGCACCTACCCGGGGTCCACAGGGCCAGGAGCCCCCCAGCTCCCGGCAGGCTGCGCCCCGGAAAGTGCCTGGCACGGCCCCGCTTCCCACACGCCGGCGCTGGTTACACAACCGCCCCCTCGCCACGGCCCCTCCACAGCGCGGGGCAGGCAGCGCTGCCCGCAGCCGCTTCCCGGCAAAGCGTGAGGAAACACAACAGACAGCCGCCGAGGCAGCTACGCTCTCCTCGCCGAGAGGAGCCGCCGCCGGGCAGCCCCGCTACCCCCAGCTCAGCCCGCGAGAGTCGTCCGCAGCCCCGCCGAGCCCTGCGCCTACCATCGCGGCTCCTCGACGTTCGGCTGCCCGCGGCTCTGCCCAGACACGCCGGCGCCCCGGCACGGACGGAGGGCGGGAGCCCGCCCTCCCCGCGCGCGCAGCTCGCCGCCGGGGCGGGGCGGTGGCAGGGGGCGGCCCCGCGAGCGCTGGGGCTTGCGCCGGCGGGGAAGGATAAAGGAGCGCGGCGGTAATGGCAAAGGCTGCCCCATGCCGGCCGCGCGGGCGATGTGTCCATAAATGGAGAACTCGCCGCGGCGCAGCCAATCGCCGCGCGCCGCCGGGACGTCATTCCCTGAGGGAATCCCGGCGCGCCGGCGCGCGGGGCCTGCGCCCCCTCGCGCCGCGGCCAAGGGTTTTGGGGCCGCTGCGGCGGCAGTTCCTGGCGGCAGTTCCTGGTGCACCCCCGTCGCCCCCCCAGCACCTCCAGTCTGCGATCCCTGTCGGGATAAGCACCCCGCCAGCAAGCACGGCCCGGCCCCGGGGCCGTGGGGGTTTGCGCTGCTGCACACGCTTAAGCAAAACAGCACAATACCCCCGGCACGCGTGCTGGTGCTTCACACGGTCCCGGCTCTTTCCTCCTCCCATGTGAAAGTACCCACAGGACTAAGATGCTTCTAATCCCTGGAAATACTGGAAAGTACGAAGTCTCTTGATACCGAATGGATACTGAGACAAGTCCTAGGTGTACCCCACAAATGCAAAAAAAAATCAGGTGTTTGCCTGGCAGTTGACATCCGCTCTGTGTTGCTCATACCGTTTTGACCAGAATACAATCAATACAACTTGTATGGACTGTGTTTTCTAAGGATCAAATAAGTAAACCCATCCATGGTTGAGGACTGTAGTCCTGCTAACAAATGCTTCTCCTCAGGCTTGAAGCCCTGTTGTTGACTTTAATGGACTTCTGACCATCACTTCTAAGCTAGAATATGAATAAAATAGAAACAACATAATCTAACAATCATAACAACAGCCAGACCCTGAGTCATACGTCAATACTGCTTCCGAACTACCTTGAAAAGCACTCTCAATAGGTACAGTTCCTGGTTTTTATCATTAGATATTACTGGGTTTTAGTTTAGCTCTGATTAAAAAGAAGTGCAGTTATGGGAAAAATTAGGGAGTAGTTTATACAGAATATATTTATTCAATTTTTATTGTTTGTTTTTATAAACAAAATAAAGACTCACTTCCAAACTAATTTAGAGATTAGGCATAAGCAGATTCACTTCCGACTTTTTGGAGGAGAGCACGCTCTGGCTGCCCTGAGGCCGGTGCTGGTTCTGCAGCCAGATCTGTCGGTGCAGAGGAAGGGCAGTGCCGCTCAGCACAGGCGCATGGGTTTGTCCTCATGGATCTGGCTGCAGGATCAGCATGATGGTTTGCAAACATTAAATGTGGCTGATGAAGTGTTACAAATTCAAACCGCCCTGACATGCTCAACACAGAAATGGGACAAAACTTAAACTAGTTATCTGGCCCTCTCTTAGGTCCCACAGACTTTGGTGGTTTGGATGAAACACAACAGCCCCTTGGGCATGTTTCGTCCTTGGTTTTGAACAACACCAAAACACTTCCTTGGCTCAGCTGGGTTTACACTGAATGATTACTGATCATGTGAAGCTTGGGATTTCCACAGTGGATTGCGTGGATGTTAAGTGACATTGATACGAGGGGTAGGAAATATTTTCATTGAGAAAGTAGCTGGGTGGTAAATATGAGCTGCAATAGCTATTAAAGCAAAAATATATCTGATAGTGCTAAAAGTGAGCAGAACTTCACAGGAGATTAGTTTCACACTTTGATTCCCAACAGAAAAAGTTGAAAAAAGGTGAAAAAAATGGAAAAAAAACTGTAAGAATCCAGAGAGCATATATAGGGCTGACAAAAGAGAGAGAGTTGTTATAGGTTTTGTAGGTTTTCTATTTACTTTGGATACGGGTCTTTTTTAATGTCTAGGTTCATTTTCTTAAGACATATATTTGTATGTACGTGTGTTTACATACATACAAACATCTTTATAACAGGTTATGAAAAAAGTAGAGAAACTAGGTTGTGGAAGAAGAGTAAAAAAGTGCATTGAGAAACCAGTCCCGAATTCACTGCATTTTACATGTGCTACTGGGGTCCATCTACTCCAGATGGACCAGAAGATGACTTTCAACAAAAATTTTAGGGCTGAAGGTATCAGCGCTCTGCATCTGCACAAACCTTTGCTAAGCACTGTGTGCACCAAGCACAGTCGAATTCACAATGAACTCTTTTCATGCTTTTAAACATAGTCGTTTAATTCTGCTTATTTTAATGATAAACATCTAATTCCCAAGCTGACTATATTAAGTGAATGATATTTATTCAACATCCATGCTCAGAAGCAGGGAAAGGCATTTCCCTTCGAATGTCAGCGGTGGTGTGCCTGAATGGTCTGCATGCCTGGGCTCCTCCAGCCAATAATGTATAATGGTCATCTCTGAGAAAGGCAGAACCCACATTTTCACCTTGAGGAGCTCCAGCAGAGTAAAAGGAATCTTTGTACTTTTAAATGATGCACAAAACTTAGAAGTGGTGACATTTCTATCATAAAATTCATATAGACAGGTTACCTTTAAAAGACCTAACTTGAAAAGATTTAGGGAAAATTCCCTGCCTCAAGAACTTTCATCAGTTTTTTCAGTGCGTGTATTGTCTGACAGTGTTGTGTTTGGTTAGTAACACCTACCAGCTCATGCACAGAAGTGCTAGCATCAAGAATTATTTTGAGGATATTTTCTGGCTGCAAGCAGTTGCTTGATCCTCCCGATATTGATCCACTAGTGCTAAGCTTCAGGAAAATGTTTAGGGACAAGCTTCACTTCAGTGCCTGAGGAGGTTTATTGACTTAGCATTCAGGACTCGTTTCAGAGGTGGGTACAGGCTCAGCGCTGACGGGACTGACTACAGCCTCTTTGCCATCACCCAATTCGGAGCCCACACCGCACCGGGCAGTGCCACAAGAGAGAAGCCGTTGCCTCCACAGTGCGGCTGGTAACTCACACGTGTGTTTCCACCTACCCACTGCCCGAGTGACACTGCGTGCCAGCACCGAACCGGAATCAGGCTGATGCTGAACTGTATAAAGACTACACTGTCTGAAAAAAAGAACATGGTCCTTATGTCTGGAAATGCCACAGAATACAACTTTCCCTTGCCTTCCATTCTAAAAACATTATTGTGGCTTCAGAAAGAAATAACTCTTACGAGAAGTCAGTGAATCTGGAAAAGATCAGAAATTTTAATGAAATAGGCACTGCCCTGACTGCTTTCTAATTGGTTAAAATGGACAGCAAAGGAAAAAAGTCATTACTGCTTTTTTCTTACTTACCAAATATATTTAGAATAAGTTTTATAAGCCACATATTTGTCTTCTATTGATCAGAATCATTTAGTTAATAATTTAATTAATGCCTAAAAGCCACTAAAATAAGGCTTAATACCCTTAACAAGACATCATACTTCTAGTTAGAAAACCACACAATCTGGTATTTCTTAGAAAGACGAAGGATTTGTGTCATAGAAAAACAAATGGTATAAAATTAAGGAAACTTTAAAAATTCAATGCAATTTTTGCTGTATCTGCTTTCCAAAGAATAAACAGACACTTTGTAATCTTAACGTTTTCTGCTAAAATGCAGATGGTTACATTCTGCCTTCAGTTACACTTGGCGACTGTAGAATTCTACTTACAGAAAATAAAAAAGGATTTAGCAATTTCTTCTTGTGAAATGTAGGAAGAAACAAAACAGCACATATAGAACAAAGGTGGAAGTTTATGACTTCAAATGTGATGAAATCACTTCAATGATTAGGACAGGTTTCCATGCTGGAAAACAGCATAATTGTTTTAGCTTTCTTTTACTCCCTTTCTCTGTACCTAACACTGTATCTTCCTTCTTGCCGCTCTTTTGTTGGCCTTAAATTAGAGAAGCATACCTGTTCAGAAAACATGCTTATTAACATGTTCAACATGTCCATCTAAAATACCACTAGAGTAAAAAGCACAGTAACAAAGTCAACAGCCCTTTTTCACCCACTGGTTTTGCGTTGGTTTTTTTTTTTTTTTTGAGGAAAAATAGCATGTGACTCTTTTACTCTGGATCTGATCAAGAGAAGCCTCAGACGTAAGAGATACTCAGACTTCATGGAGTTCAATTTTTCTCCAACTGTAAACCAAATGTATGAATAATGTTGTTATTTGCAAGGCTGGTATAAATCTGGAAGAAGTCCACAAGGACTTGGTAACCGCGGAGTTTTGCCTCTTATGTTCCTGTGACTGACTTCAGTTAAGCTATGTAGGTTCACATCAGCAAAAGTACAAGGATTGTATTTTTTTTCCTCAGAGGGAGATTTTTTGAAATGTTACACAAGCTTTTAAGATCAAAACTTTATGTTATGATGAGCAACCTGATTTAACATCAACATTAGCCCTGCTTTGAGCGGGTAGTTGGACCAGATTCCCTTCTGAGGTCCCTTCCAGCCTAAATTGCTCCATTCTGTAATTCTGCAATTATTTAAAATGGGGCTCCATTCATGAGTGAGACAGTTGAACACTCCAGAATAAATTAACATTATTGTTGATGTTGTGCCTTGATAAGGAAAGTTATCTGAATTTGCCTTTAAGAAAATAGATCTATGTGTTCAGTATCAATTACACTGAAGATGTAATTATATAAAATAAAATGGTTTAGTACTGCTTTAGTTAGAAACATCAAGGAAGTGATACAAGTACAAAAATAATGATCTCTGATAGCGCAAGATGAAAAGAACATCTGTGTGGGTCAAGCTAAAGATCATTCACCTCAATACCCCATGTCGGACAGCGGCCAGTATGGATGCCTAGGGAAAAGCGTAAGAACAGACTAGCATTTACATGTCACGTCCCAATCTCTCAGCCCCTGCCATGCTGAATGCTGTTGTCAGGCACGGGCTAGAGGGAGAAAGCTGACCGAGAGCTAGTATGGAGGTACCTTTTAATGTTAATTTCAGGACTGCAGTAGGAGGTACAAACGCTGACATGTTTTTAAATTAAAATAACTTTAATCGATTTTCTTTAAGTAACAATTTGCTTTCAAGCCCCACTCCTGTAGACATACATACTCAAGAAAACACCAAGTATCCGAGCAGTCCTTTAGCAAGAAAAATCACTAGACAGGTGCACAAAAACTACACAGGTGCATGAAGTTAGCCTAGATACTTGCAGGGTCAGAGAATACAGCTGTGTACACCAATAAACTAGAGCAAATTCAGCAGAGGCCAGTGAGATGATCCAGGACTGGAGCCCAGGCCCCTGAGGAGAGGCTGGGGGACCAGGGCTTGCTCAGACTAATGAAAGCAGACTTTGGGGGACTGAACAGGAGCCCCCAGTACCTGTGAGGAAGTCATCAAGATGGCAAAGCTGGACTCTTCACAGTGGTGCATGGTGGGAAGACAACAACATAAATGCAAACAAGAGAGGTTTGACTAGGTGTAAGGAAAACATTCTTCCCACAGCAGCCAGTCGGAGCAGGCTGCCCAGGGAGGTTAGGCAGACTCCATCCTTGGAGGTTTTCACAAGCAGGCTGGGTAAAACCCTGGACAACTGCATTTGGCCTCATCAATGACCTCGCTTGGAGCAGGAGGTTGGCCAAGTGTCCTCCTGAGGTCCATTCTAACCTGAATTATCCCACAATCCTATGACTCTCAGCTGGTTATTATCCCATTTTGAAAGCACTTACGACGTGTTTTGTTTCTGGCCTGGTCTTTTGATGTGGGAATTACTTTAAAATAAATAGGTCAATCAGAGTGTGGATTCAGACCCTGCCTCGCTTTTTACAGAGGCATGTGCACACTATAGCACTTTTATCCTTCGCATCTGCTAGATACCCAGTCCTGCAATGGTTTGCCTATACAACAGTACGGGATGTTGTATATGTTTTAACCAAAATCAGAGACAATCTCCTATTTCAGAGTGAACGGATGCAGTAAGTTTGTCTCCAGTTTCACTTACCCTTTGTTTACCCAAGGTGGTTGTACCCAAGTCCAAAGAATGACACAAGCAGGAAACAAAAGCGAAGGCAGACACACCCTCTGTGGACTTTGTTTTTGCAGTAATACTTTCTCTTAGCTCATAAGCCTCTGCAGTGCGAGCAGACAGATCATCTTTGCTGTGATATATGAAGTTTTACTGAAGCTGCGTTAGATCTTGTTCGAAAACATAACCGGGAAACCTTACACGCAAAAACTATTATTCGCCATCGATTTTAACAGCCTCGTATTCTGCCAGGATTTGTTACGTGCTCTGGAAAAATCCATACTTTCAGTCACACTCTCAGATCTTGTAGTTGCTGTTTTGCCACCACCAAACTTTCTTTCTGGAGGCCGACATTTGCTGGTGCGGGAGCCGCAGGCACGGCCCCCGCTCCGCGTCTCCACCGCTCATCCCCCGTGCCGCAGGGAACGCGGCTGGTATTTGCGGGGTCTTTCCCCTCCCTCCTTCCTGAGGAGCGGACACTGCTACGAAACACCTGCGAGGAAGCGATGGTTAAAAGGGGCTTGTCCTGGCGGCTGGAATATTCGCCGCCTCCCCCCCCGCCCAGGGCTGCCGGCGCGGCGCTGCCCCCCGCCGGGCGCGTTCCCATGGCGACGGCGTCCTGGCAACCGCGCCCGCTCCCGCAGCCCGGCCTGCGGCGGCGGCCCCGCTCCGCGCAGCCGGGCGGGCGGACGGGCGGAGGGCCGCCACGCCACGGGTGGACGGACGGACGGACGGACGGACTGACGGACTGACGCCCCGGCTGCGTAGAGGCAGTCACGACGCGTGGCAAGCAGCTGCTGTAGCGGTGGCAGCGTGTTAAAGAGCGGGGCTCAGCCGCTGGGATGCAGGGGAAAGATGGGCAGCCCTGTCCTGCCCTGATCCAGCACTGGTGAGTGAGCGCAGCGCCCTGCGCCCGCCGGAGAGCCTGCCCCAACTCTGTCCCTCCGTGTTGCATGGCCATAGAGTGGTGTCTGCGCTGTGGTGTCCTGTCAGCTGTTGTATGCCCCGTGTCTCCGCAACCATCACCGCGTCTACCGATGACCCTCGCACCAAGGAGTGCCGCGGTCCCTTCGGGGTCCTGGGCCTGCCTGCGTGGCAGAGCCGCGGGCAAGGCAGAGCGCAGGCTGAGCCGGTGCACGCACACGGCATGGCACGGGCACGGACTCCAGCTCGGATCCCAAGTGCTGCATAGCTGCGTTAGCACAACCAAGCACCCGAGCTGACCAGACCTATTCCTCAAGAGGACCTTTAGCCCGGGCTCGGAACCACGCTGGCATCGCTACCTCTCCCCCCTTGGGGATTCTCCTCCCTGCACTCCGCCGCACACCGCATACCTGTTCACAAAATGTCATAGTAGTGCAGAGGGGTTTTTCAAGTTTGGTTTTTTTTTTTTCATGTGACTCACCGATACAGTCGGGTTTTGACCTATCTTTTTGCTGAGTTGCGGCCCAGGGACTTTTTCACTTACTCCAAAATGTTGCCCCAAAGTGCTTCAGAGCAACAGTAGGATCTTGTGTTTCCTGGGGTGGTGCTGTCATATGCTCCCTCTATAGCAACCAAAGCGGTTTCTATTTTAAGAAGAAAAGAGTGATTAAAGTGTTTGCCTAGGCAGGTATTTAAGTCTGCTTTGATTCCTGTGTGACTTGTGGCAAGTCACATAGCCAGCGCCCTCCCTCCCCCACCCCACGCTTCACTTCCCTGCCAGCAACATGAGGAAAATAATATTTTCAGGGATAATAATGCTTTCCTACACCACAAGCATATTGTTAGAATGAATGTGAAAAATGCTCCAAGATGCACAGACATTACAGCAAGTATTAGACATAGGTAATAATGGAAGATGGAGAACTGAAGACTACAGATGTGATTATCCTTTGAAACAGGAGAAATGGAGAACCTGCAGAAAATAAACGTACAATGCAGTCTGCTGAAGTGGGGAAGGGATGCCACAGTACGAATAGCAAGGAGTAAACTTTGCATTGCTAAAAGTGTTTCTTCAGCATGTCCCATGTATGATTTTTTTTCAAACTTTTAACATGTGCGATGTCAGTGACTTTAAGAAATGATAAAGAAGTACCCCATGTTTGTATGGAAAAGCTGCCTTATGTATCAAGTGAACTGTTATTTTTGGCTATCAGGCATGCCATTTACAATTGGGAAAAATATCTCGTCAGTGTCACAAGGATATTTGGAATATTCAGTAAATTAAATCAATCAACCAAAATTTACTGGGTTAATATACCATGATTTAAATTATTATAGCAGTATCAAGCAGGAGACAACATTGTTTAAAAAAAAAAAAATCAAGCACTCGAAGCCAGTATTTCAACTGGTATCTAAATTGATCCCAGTTTACTGCCATTAAAATTGGAGCTATGTGAAATTACACTCCTCTGAATCTAGGCATTAGAACATCTTATTTTTTCTTTTATTTTATATTTATTAGTCTAAATCAGTATTACACACACTCATAGAGAGGGAATTTGTCATTAGTTCTGACACCTATCTGTTATTGTTTACTGCAAATACCTTCAAAGTGCAGAAAAGTTTTGTACAACTGCTGAACAAGACCTTAACGCATCCCTTCTGGATGTTGGTTCAGATCAAGAAATCTGATAATTGATGATGAGTTATTTCAGTGTGTATTGAGTGATTTGCTTAAGTTAGCAATAACAAATGAATGAGAAGTCCATCTGTGTAACTTTTGTTTCATGCGCAGAATTTCTACAGACATTTGCATTTAGCTGCATGTCTAATGGTAGTCTGGCAGAAAAAGTAAAAACTTCAAGCAATCCTACGCTTACTCTGCTCCAAACATTTTTTTTTTCAATTGATAATAAATGGATACTGAAGACCATAAGATTAAAACACTTGAGTTGAGGATTTTTTTGTTTGGCTGGTTATTATAAGATGTATTTCACTAAGATACTGCTAGATGTACAGACTTTAATATTTGTTCTTTATTTTTCTAGGTAGCATCTAGTGCTTTGCTGCTGTCGTACACATAGCTCTTCTTAAATCAGTGGGATATTCCTGTGTTTATAGTTAAATTGTGTTGAAATGCTTCACTGCATCAGGATCATTAAAATGTGTTATGGCCCAGAGGACTAAGAGTGAATGAGCTCAGATCTACTGGGAACTGGGTGCCCGGTTACTGTATAACCTTGCGGTACAGCTAGGAGGGATGCCCTGCAGAGCGGTGTCATTGTTTAAAAAAAAAACCTGGGAAACTACGAGTGTGAGGAACAGATTGCAGGCCTGGACATTCAGTGTCTGTGCAGGATTTTGAATGCAGAAGTCATCATAATGATACCCAGCTCTTATACCGTGCTTTTTACTTATCAGCATGTAAGAACTTAAACAAGGAGGTAGGTATCGTTATCTCTGTCTTCCATATAGGGAAACTGAGTCATTAGACATGGAAATAACTTGTCCAAAGTCATCAGGATCAGAGATTGAGTAAGGAATAAAAATCAGACCTTCTGAATTCCAGTCGAGTGTCATTGCTGCTCAGCAACCCAGCTTCTCTTAAAACTATTTTTTTCTAATTTGTAGTTTCTGAAGCACCGTGCTATAAATAGAACACACATACTGTGACAATGTTTGCTCTCTGCTTTTAGGCAGTGCTTTCATACGTTTTTAAAGCACAAACATGCTTTGCATTTTGAGATCTCAGAGGATAGTCCTATCGCTTCTTTACAATCGATATTTGACTATTTTGTTTCAATAACCCCTTTTTTCTCTTTCTGTTTGTACAGCATATTGCACCGGATTTCATCAGCAATTGCAAAATTCTTTTCATACATCAGCCTTTAGTTTTCAGTGAGGATTTAAGGTTCCCAAGGAATTCAGGCTCAGGCCATGCTCGTTCATGCCATCTTTATAGTTATGTTTATTTGTTTTATATAGGGTGGAATAGTTGGATTTGATTGAGGCTACCATCTTCTTCATTAATTTAATTTCTGTCAGCAGACAAAGCTACTGAGCCAGGTACTGGTCTCACATACAGCAAGATACCTAAAATGTCTTTCTGAAGCTATTTAACAGAGCTACCCTGCTGCAACGTCTGTCACAGTCTGGCTGGCTACGTCTGAACATTAAAAACAGAATCTGTATTCTTACCACAGAAGAATTTACTTACAACTTAAAGTATGGTCATTTAGATTTGAAGACAAATTAATAAAAGACTCAGCTTTGCTAAACTTTACAGACATCTAACACATTTTATTTAGGTTTCTGACTGCCAATGCTTTTGCCTGGAAAACACCTTACCCCTAATAATTTGTTGTCATTAAGTATTTTTATTTCATTCTCTTGCCAATACTTACTTAAGCTTTATTACAATCCTGTAGATCTTACTTTTTAATTCATTGATTTATGATGTCTGAGACCACTAGGCAGATTGGGGACAAGAAGTTTGTTTGCCTCTGTCCTGCCAAACCAGTTCTATGGGTCAACAGCAGATTTCAGTTTCAAGGCTGTCAACTTTGCCTTTTTCAAGAGTATTGTTTTCACTATAAAAAGCTTTTTAACAGTTTTTAGTTTTCATTCTTTTGTTCTTTTGTATCGATTTTTATTTGCATTTATTCCATAAGCAATATTCGAACTCCAAGATCAGAGCGGTCAGCATAATCTTAAACTTTACTTAAAGGTTCACTTAAAGCAGAAGCATTAAGTCATTTCAGTGCCAGATATAAACTATTAAATAATTCAATGTGTACTTTTTCAACAGACAAAAATTATTGACCAGAAAATGGCCCAGCGAAGCCCAATCTTCCCAACTCTTGCCCCTTCTGAAAGGTACAGTTTGGAATGTAAAAAAATAAAATTTTCATATTGCAGAGTATTGTGTGTCTCTCAATTCCCTATATATAGTAATGCTGTGACTTGGGACTTTGGCATTAATATGCAAAGCAAAGTGAAATACTGTAGACTCATTCAAATCATGGCCTAAATCACAATTCCTTACTCAGCTTTTACTTAACCCTTTCCCAAAGAAATTAAATAGCTTGAACTGTAACTGAGTAGAAGTCCAAGAATCCTATACTTTAGCCAGTCTTCTAATAGCATGGAATAAGCATGAAAACTCAGAGCCAGAAGTGACCTTTGTTGGAGTCCTCATACATCTCTATCAATATCATCATGGTGAAAGTAAACTGTTAATTTGCCTCATTAACAGGAAACAACATGGAGAATACACAGTAAATAACAGAGTTCGAAAAAAAAATCTCCTCCTTCAAAGTGGGGTTGAACTTGTATCTTCCACTTATGCTTCTGAAAATTTTCTTTATTCTTTACAGAATATAGCAGCGGGAAAAGACTGCACACATTAGCAGCCTGATTTTTTTTACTTTGAGCACCCATAAGCTCCATTGCTTTCCATGGAAGCTATGCAGTGCAGAGCTCTCTTGAAAAATCTAGACAATTGTTTAAGGTACACAAATGTAAGCTATTTTGGCGGAAAATTTGGCTTGTAAGGCTGAGAAGCTTGTCATAATTTTGGTCTCTCCTCAGTTTCTACACCTACATATGCTCCTGTCCAGTTCATGGGGGAACAAGCTTCTGTATGGTATTACAGAACAGCTACAGAGACTGAAAAAAAAAGAATGGACACAAGCTACTCCTTTTTAATCTCAGTCTTATTTTCATTCTCAGTCTCAGTTTCCATTTAATTTGCAGTATCTGCCTTCTACAGTTACAAATAGCATTACTTATGAAACTCAATAAAAGGGTTTTGAATTTGGATTCTTAATCAAATTATAGTTCTGAATTGTAACTACTTTTATATGCTAATGTCCTTTTCTTAAGATCCTATGCTTTTGTAAGCTTCCATAAAGAGTAGGAAAAAGAGCCTGACCTACCTTTATACAAGATAGACACAGTAGCAAACACAGCACCCACTTATTTCTAGCAGTAGGCCCTCTCTCTGTGAGTATTTTGGTGCTTCTCCCCAGTATTGCTACTAAGATAGTATAGCACTGTCTCCAGTGGAAAGACATTGCGGAGTTTTGTGTGAGAACTTAACAATATCTGGATATTCTTCTTCACTAGACGGGTTCGAAACATACCGCTGCATAGCCAGGCGTTGACAGCGGTCCCATTGGCATCTGCAAGCCTGGTGGATCAGCTGGAAGACAGAATCCTAAGCCATGAGAAAACAACGGCGGCTCTTGTGGAACACGCTTTTCGCATTAAGGAGGACATTGTTTCCACTCTGCACAGAATGCAGAACAAAGGGGGGGGCGACCGGTTGGCTAGGCAACTCTTGGAAGAACATATCCGAAACATAACGGCAATAGTGAGGCAGCTTAATCGGGACATTGAGGTATGTTAAGAACTTTTCACACGACTAATGCCATCTCAGCTACTTATTCCTTCTAATTTAATAAGTAAGTTTACCACGGGATAAGTAAAGGTCAGAGAAGGTCTGAAGTTCCTGTAAGCTTATAAATCGTTTTTATAACGTGAAAAACTGTTTGCAAATTACATAATTCTTTCAGGGGCTAAGAAAATAGCACAGGATATTAGCATATAAACACAGAAACCTTTGTGGTACTAATAAGCTTGCTTTCAAAAGCTGCACTGGAAAACCTTGACAAAATTAATTAATGCGACACTAATACCCAGCTCAACTTCAGTCCAAAGGCTGTGCTGTATAAACACTAGGAAATGCCTTAGTGCTATAACAAACTTTCTTTCACTTCCGACTTACTGACGACACCAAGTAGCCAAACCCAACTGCTCATTTTTATGACCTAATCATCTGCAGATACGTGGCTTCACGTCTGACCTCGGCTGCAATGAGCAGCAGGGGTGTGGTGGGGAAAACGAGAGGATAAAGACTAATATTTAAATCTCCATTCCCTTGTCAAGCTGTACTTTATACATATTATGGTATTTATGTGCAGATTGGACACTCAGAATAAGAAACAATAAGTGACCTAAAGGTATATGGTTTAGTACGATACAAGACAAAGTTTTTAATACAGTAATAATAAAATGGTATCTGGTGTTACTGAAATACTGAAAAATAACGAGTGACATTTTAAGTGTACATTAAATGTGACATACTGAGTTTATATTTGCATATGAATGCTTTGTAGATGCTACAGGAACAGATACGTGTCAGAGACAATCTCAGCTATGGAACAAATTCTACCCTGAAGAGTCTGGAAATGCGGCAGCTTTCTGGTTTAGGAGATCTTCGGGGAAGAGTGGCAAGGTAAAAGTCAACATGGAAGTATATTTTGGGGACTAGCTAATGTTGTTTTAATCTTGAAGTATGAATGTTAGTGATAATGGGCTGAATTCAATGTTGGCAAAATTCCCAGGATAATTTTGCTCAGTGTTTTCAAGAAAATGGATAATAATCCTTTGGATTCCAGTATTACATATCAAATGTAACAGTATCGCCCTTAATTCCTGAAATTTGTTTTTAATAAGTTACCTGAAATTCTTTAGGAATTTGGATTTGGTTCAGCTTTAAAAAGTACTGTGGTTAGACTGGTCTATCTTTGAAACAAATTAATTAGCACAATTATAAAGGCAGCATGGAACAATCTGCACTTGTAAAGAATAGAATAGTTGCACATTTTTGCATGTATTTTAGAAGTAAAAATCTGTGCATTCAGCTATTGGTTAGCCATATTAAAAACTACATAGGCTACCTGACACATAAGGAGCAGAAAACTATAAAATAATAAAGGTTTTACAGGCTACTTGAAACTCCAGGTTACAATTGTGCAACTACACAGACTTCAGGTTGTGCTGTCGATGACACATTTACAAACCCCAGTACAACAACATTTGCTTAAGTGTCTGTAAAGTTGAACACAAAAGACACAGGATATGTACAGCTATAGAAAAAGGACCTAATCTGGCCCAAAGTAGCTTGGCTAATAACTTCGGTGGAATTATGCTTGTTCTGAATTTGACCTATTGTCTCGACTTTGACCTATTGTCTATATTGTACAGATAATTGTTCTTTTTTTGTACTTCAGCTAATTTAGTGATAACCTTCAACAGCCTACAAAAATAATCAGGGAGGGATTTTCCTTGGATTAAAGTTTTCTTAAATTATTTGATTGTTTGAAGTTTCCACTGGAACTTTCATAGCTCATTTTGTAAAGAATACTTTAGAGAGGTTTTACATAGTCTGTTTTTTAAGTTATTGCGCTGTCCTTTAGTAAACAGGAATGAACCAGACAAGCTTACTTTGTCACATCAGAAAATTGATTGAAATAT